>CAJDSM010037755.1:3735-14033 GCA_903981925.1 Ostrea lurida
TGAACGCTGTTTAAAATTATGATAGTTTATTCTATTAATATTATGGCTGGAACATTCTCTCTTCCACTAAATTATAGTTCATGGCCAAAAAATTCAGTAATTTCATATTTTTTGAGTGCATATGTCTGTGTAATTTATTGACCATTTAACCTGTTTAATCAAAATTTCGGACACGTGAACCTTCGGAACTCGTGGGCTTTCGGACTCGTGACACCTTCGGATCGTGGGCTTTTCGGACTCTGAACCCGGACTCGTGGGCGGACACCGTCACCCGTGGGAGGTCCGGGTTAGAATAGGCCTTCCAACACCCCTGCGTGTCGAAGAGGCGACTGAATGGGGCGTCATTCGGATGGAGACCGAAAAAAACCGATGTCCCGTGTCACAGACAGGTCGTGGCACGAAAAAAATTCCCTCCTGCTTAATGCCCTGAGTGTCAGATAGCCTACATTTTTGGCAGGCCCTTCACCGGCAAATGGTAGACGTCTCCATTATGAGTGAAATATTTCTGATAGTGCGGACGTTAAAACAGTAAATAATCAATCACCATGCGGTGAAGGGCTACAAAATTTAGGCCTATGCTCGGCCACTCAGGGCCTTATTTGAGCAGGGAGGGATCCTTTTATCGTGCCACACCTGCTGTGTCACGTGGCCTCGTTTTTCCGGTCTTCATCCGAATGACCGCCCCATTCAGTTCGCCTCTGTACGACACGGCAAGGGGATGCTGAAGGACCTATTCTAACCCGGATCCCCACGGGTCTGTTTCTAATCAAGTGAAATGTTGAGTTTAGGTAGAAAATTACGATTCACAAACAGCATTTGTTTTGACTGATTTATAATATTAACTCATCAGATTTGTTTATGTTCAGTCAAAATGGCATCTACCCTGCTTTTTAGGTCTGTTACTGACCACCTACACGTACTTCGACGTATTACTAAAAATAAAAAAATAAAAAACCCTGAAAATTTGTTACTTAGCTACGGATAAACTCTTTTGACGTCAAATTATTTTTACATACGGTAGGGTTTTTGAATTGAATCACTGCCATATTGCAGATCCAGATTTTGCCCCACAGGTACATGTAGGCAACTTTGGAAAGATTGAGACCCCCCCCCCCCCCCCACTTAAATAGATATCCGATTATTTATGGATCCTTGACCATTTGAAACAGTCAAGAGAGGGTGACGTTGAAATTTGCCTCCAACTCACACAAGTTGCAATTTTAATATCAAAATTTCAACTGTGTCAAGAGATAATTATAAACTCATTTTATCGTGTTCTGGATGTTAAAGACACTTGTCTGGAAATGATTCTTTTGGTTTCCCTACTGATAAGTACATATAATGTAGATTTTTCTTTTCTTAATCATCATTATGACAATGCGACTTAGCATATGTCTGTTCGATAAAGTTTACATGGTACAGGAATTTTGTTTAAACAAAAATAGTGAAAGGTTGTTAAATTACTATTGTTCAAAATAGGAAAGGTGTTAAATACTAATTGTTAAATCCAAATTTAAATAAAACCCAGGCGGGGCCATGTCGACGCAGCTGATGGACAAACCGTTGTGTTTGGCTGTCGACCGCAGGCTATGACAAACGTGTGTTTTGCTTAAATCGGGATATAATAGGTGAGCCTAAAAAATTGTGTAAACGTATCCAAAAGTCAAAAACATAGCATTATATCAAAATGAGTGAGGGCAACTGCGACCTCCGACAAAAGCGAAGAGCAGGAACAGTGTCCATTGGAAGAGTAAGCATCCTCTGCTGACCGGTCACACCCGCCGTTGAGCCCGTAGCGAAACAAACTAAAGGGGTTACCTCGTCATCAAATCTTGAATAGTCTAACAAAGGGTATGAAACAAATCAGTCAACATATGACTTAGTGATAATTTTTAATCCAAACAAGGTCATTATAGCGACCGTAGAATTTGCGAAATGATGTTAAAGAGATTCTTATAAACCCTGTCACATCAACGTTTTTGTTAGTAGTTGGCCTCGCTTTAAAAAGTCCTTCATACGCATTGGCATACTCAACTGAGAGACATACACACATAAGGTGATAGGGTGGTACATACTACAAAGAAAAGGAAAGTTGACGTTGCAAATCAAAGTAATCACGTTTCTATTAATGTAGTTGTCAGTCTGCCATTAGGAGTTCATAGTAAGTAAAATATCCAATATGAGCAGATCTGCTGATGTCTTTTATTTCGAGTTCTCAGGATATATTAAATGGACAGAATTATGAAAATTATGATTGTTAATGATTTAATTTCTATTGTTAGCGGATGGATTTTCTTTCTATGTAATTTTTGTCAATATTCAGGCTCCACTGATTACCAGTGTTACAGAGCAATTAAATGCACAACATAATCTGAACAATACTGTCCATAAATTCATAAGTTACGAAGCAGATATGGAATGATTATGTGATTGTCTTTTATTTTTTAATCTTATGGTTAACGAATCGGGACATAATATTAGACAAGAGGCTCATAGGCCTTAACGGTCACCTGAGTATCACAAACCCCACAACAAGGAGTCTCACTTGCATTTCTAAGTCAACCCGTGGGGGATCCGGGTTTAGAATGAGGTGCCTCAGCATGTCCCTTGCAGTGTCTTAAAAGGCGGACTGAATGGGCGGTCATTCGGAATGAGGACCGGAACAAGAGCAACGCCAACGTTGGCCATAATAACGCCCTAACATATTTCATTTGGGTTCATCTTTCAGCAGAGTTAGATTGATTTGATTATATTATCTTACGTCCCACCGAAATATTCACTCATAATGGGACGTCACCATTGCGGTGAAGGGCTGCAAAATATTCTAGGCCTATGCTCGGCACCAGGGCCTTGAGGCAGGGAGGGATCTTTATTCGTGCACACCTGCTTGACACGGGGCCTCGGTTTTTTCGGTCTATCAAATGACCGCCCCATTCAGTCGCCTCTTACGACACGCAAGGGGATGCTGAGGACCTACTAACCCGGACCCTCCGGGGTTGAGCAGTGTTAGTCTGCCCTTGTAAATGCTAATTCATTATCATTGCTAATTGAAAACTTGCATAGAGATATGTACCAAGTCTTGATGGTCCTAGCCCAAAATGTACAGTTTTGATCTCTGTTATGGCCTACAAGGTCTTTCTAAATTAGCTGATCTTGACATTTGACCTTGAAAAAACATAGGCATCTTCCTTTCATCATGGAGATCAATTGTACCAAATTGTAAGATCCTGGAGCTAATGGTTGGTCTGTATCCTGCCTACAAACATTTTCTTCTAAGTGACACTACGACCTTGACCTACCTCAGACCTTGAAAAACATAGGCCTTTTCCTCTCATCATGGTGATCAATTGTCAAGTTGTATAATCCTGAAGTTTAGCGGTTCAAGTCTGTATCCTGCCACAACGTTTTCTAAATAAGTGACACTCCGACCTTGCCTTTAACCCCGACTTGAAAAAACAATAGGCAAATTCTCCTTTCATCATTGCGATCAATTGTACCAAGTATGTATATTGGTCTTCCTGCTCTACATCACTTATAATATGCATTTAGTTCCTCTTACTTAGACATGTGTGGTCGCAAAGAAGATTTTTGAAAATTGGTCACTTAAAGGTCCCAGGGGTGCAAGAGTCCTGAAATTTACAATTTATGTGCCCCTTATCCCAAAGATGCTTCATAATTACCACAATTCAAAAGAATTGGATTCGTAGTTATCAAGAAGAAGTTAAAAATGTTAGATTGTAAAAGACGACGAAGACCAATTGCAACAATATACTCAGGAGACCTAAAAATGCTATGTATATAAATTATCGTTTATATTTTTTTTTCATATTGACATACCTCTCACATCTGTGGGAATGCCAGACTTTTTCCATCTCTTCATTTTATCTACAACAAGAAAAAAATATTCACTGATTTACTAAAATCACAATACTTCCTTTCAAACAATTATTTATATCGTGCATTACTATATATCATTATTAGGCTTCTTTATCATAAATGCAGCAGTACAGTCAGAGCTCGTTACAGCAGCAGTCAATTTACCGGCAAATTCAAAAATTTTGTTGGTAACGCTTGAAATAACGACTGGCAGTATTCGTACTTCGAAATCGGCCTTATTTATCGGTAATGATCGGTAACAAATGTGCATTTTGACACGACAAAATCCATTATAACAGCAGGTTACTGGAAATTGTTCAATGACCCGTTTAAAAGAAAATCAGCTATTGGGCAATATTTTCACACTTGACCAAGATTATGTAACAGATTAAATCCCTTGCCACCTTTGCATGAGTCAGCCGCCCAGGTATTGTTTGTTTACTGAAAGCCAGGACAATATTTATCGATGCACTAATTGTACTGATGAATAATTAAAGGGGAATAACTCGTACCGGTAAATTGTTAAAACGGCATATTCGTTATAACGGCAAAATGATCGGAAACGAACATGGCCGTTGTAACTCAAGAGCTGACTGTGCGTTAATAGGAAATATATCACAAGAGTGATTAAGTTGGTTCAGTGTCATTGTCCAGTTTCTTATTTTTTTCAGGGAAAATTAAAGTTGGCAAAGTAAACAATGTGTTAAGCGTAGTCCAAAAAAACAACAACCCATATACAAAATATAGTGTAGGGCAACTACCGTGACGGTGACGGACCTCCGACAAAACCGAAGGCAGGACCAGGTGTCATGGAGGAGTAAGCACTCTCTGCTGACCGGTCACACCCGCCGTCACACAGAGTATAGGGCAACGCGGACCTCCGACAAAAGCGAAGGCAGGACCAGGTGACATGGAGGAGTCAGCATCCACTGCTGACCAGTCACACCCGCCGTGAGCCCTTAGTGAAGGACAACACGGACCTCCGACAAAAGCGAAGGCAGGACCAGGTGACATGGAGGAGTCAGCATCCACTGCTGACCAGTCACACCCGCCGTGAGCCCTTAGTGAAGGACAACACGGACCTCCGACAAAAGCGAAGGCAGGACCAGGTGACATGGAGGAGTCAGCATCCACTGCTGACCAGTCACACCCGCCGTGAGCCCTAGTCGAAACAAACTAAATGGGGTTACCCGTCATCAAATCTAGTAGGAAAATGACAGTCTAACAAAGGGTATGAAACAAATCAGTCAACATATGACTTAGTGATAATTTGTAATCGCAAACAAGGTCATTATAACGACCGTAGAATTTGCGAAATGATGTTAAATGAGATTCATTATAACCCTGTCACATCAACGTTGTTGTTAGTAGTTAAAATGTCATATTTCACAGTACTGCTATGAAATGTTAAGCTTAAATGATATAACAAGAATTGTCAGAAGACAACATAGCTCACCGGGCAGCATGACTATCTAACCTATTCTCCCCTTTAGGTAAAGTCCAAGGCCAATAGCTTCTGGTATGTGAATGAAATGTCTTGAAAAGATACATTTGTTTTAGAAATATCAAAGCCCTTAAGCTATCCCTCTTTGTTCAAAAGATAAAACTCCAGGTTTGAATTTTGGAAATTTATTTCAAAGGATAGCTAGGTCAAAATATTGTTACCAATAGCGAGCATCTATATGTGAAATGCCATAGCCCCATCCCTCTTCATTTGAAATAATTGTCCATATCAAAGTGTTTGAAAAGTAGGTCAAAACCTAATGCTAAGATCACTAGGTCAAAAGTTTTCGTACCAAAACAAAGGGTTCTTCATGAGGCATTTTAAATGTGGCTAAATCAAAGTCTTCTCATCCTTGGTTCGAAAAGTACAGTACAGCTCAGGTGAATATTTGAATGCCCACTTTCCACTGTGGGCTGGCCACTTGGAATCACAGTGGGCCTTTGGAGTGGACATTTACCTGTGTGTTATACAGTTCTATACACAACCCACTGTGTTCAGTGGACATTTAAATGCCCACTCTAAAAATGGTCCACAGTGGCCAGTTGGCAAATTAAGTTCCATCTGAACTGTACTGTATAACCCTAGTTAAAGTTTTTGAAAAATAAGTAAAACTGTAAGGTCAAGGTCACTAGATCAAAACGTTGTGGTATCAAAACAAATGTCTGATGATGAGAGGCATCTATATGTGAAATATTAAAGCTATAATTCCATTAGTTCAAATGATATAGCCCAAGTAAGAGTTTTTGAAAAGTAGGTCAAAGTCCAAGGTCACTAGGTCTTAGTACCATAATAAAGATCTCATCATGATGCATCTATACATGAAATATCAAAGCCCTATCCCTTTGGTTCAAAAGATATAGCCCAGGTTAAAGTTTTTGAAAAGTAGGTCAAAGTCCAAGGTCACTAGGTCAAAAGTCTTGGTACCAAAACAAAGGTCTCATCATGAGGCATCTATATGTGAAATATCAAAGCTCTGTTCCCCCTTGGTTCAAAAGATATAGCCCAGGTTAAAGTTTTTCTTTAAAGTGTGACGCCGACGCTGACGGTTCGAAGCCGGGTTCATGACAATAGCTCCCCGGACATTCGTCCCGGTGAGCTAAAAATGGAGATGGCATCAGATGTTCACTTATTGTGTACTCTTGACATTTCATTTAGTACTAAACCGGTCACGGTAACTTAGTGGTGTTAACTGTTTGCTATGAAACAGGGAGGTCGAGTTCGAGCCCTGCTTGTGAAATGGCTGCAGCCTCAAACTTTAGACCTTAAAACATAGGTAGTGTATTTAGTGATGGGTATTACAACTAAACAATCGTATTGCAATATATTGCGATGTTAAATTTTATATTAAATTTTGTATTGGAATTTATCACATATTATACTCCTTTATCCAGTTGATATCACTTAGATGTGATATTTTTTTTTATATCACCCAAAGTATGTATTCCTACGCGTGACGAAATCAAGATGACAGAATTCCCAATAAATCGATATCATAAAAATATTGATGGAAGTGAAAAATGGCAATGTACAGATACTCCATGACACTCGTGACAACAACAAATGGATCGAGAAAAAAACCCATCGCGTCATCTTTTACGTCATCACTGGATGGCTAATATTTTCACACAATTTCTATGTAATACGTCTTAAAATGTATTTTTCTCTCATTTAAGAATAATCTCTTCTGATTTAAACATTGCGACTGTCAATGTTCTTATATTTTTTTTAATTCCCAACGAACTATTTGTAGCGTTGTAATGTTAACAATGCGTAGGTAATTTGGACTCAGGTAAACAAAAGAGAAGTTTGAAATCCTTATTCATTAGGCTTAGTCTGGATAAAATATGTGATAAAAAGAATCTCCCATGGTTTGTGGTTTGATATGATGATTATCCAACTCGTTGTGTGTTTTCTATCCTCTCGCCTGGAGGCTTGGGGATAAAAAACACGAGTTGGATAATCATCATATGTTAACTTCGCCTTTTTGTATCAAACCACAAACCATGGGAGATCCTATATTTATCACACAACTGTACTGTTTCCGGGTTCATAACACGGGTTCGGAAAAACGATATGAACTCGTAGCTGAGGTTCATAAAAATGCAAATTAAGAAGGTCAATTACGGGGTCAATCAATCTTGCGCTACGTAAAGAAAACAGCAAATGCATGAGCCTTCAAAACTGTAAACATTGATGGTAAAAGACATTGTTTTGTCACCGAGGTTGTTCCAAGGGGATGTTGTGTCTTTTTAAAAGAAGTAAAAATAAGTGTAACATAAATTTCAAGCTTCTTCAACCGTGACGTTGCAGACGACGTCACAATCGAATTGACGACGTCAAACAATAACAAAGCGAAAAATTCAATTTGTGAAATAGAAATGCATTTAATGATCATCGTTATGTGATAAATAGAATCTTAAACTCGTGCTTATGGCATATGAAATTTATGAAATCGTTACCGATTTAAATATTTCCCTCGCCAAGGCTCGGGAAATATGAAATCCGGTAACGAATTTCATAAATTTCATATGCCATAAACACTCATTCAAGATCCTCTATATACTGCGATGTTAAATTTTGCATTGCACTATATCACAACATTACAACAATTTTCATGAAATCAAATAAAAATAACTTTGGGTTTTCCTTCATTCTAATTGAAACAACAAAATAAAACATTGACAAATGAATCAATAATAAAAAAAGAATTCCAAGATTCTCTCCCATTTTACTTCAAGTTCACTATAAAACTTTGAGAGAAGAGATCTTTGGCATACTTGATTCTGACCCTTATCCGGGCAAACTGAACTGAGCCGGATATACCTGGGCTACTTCTTAGAATCAAGTGACCCGGCGCATATAGTAATGAAAACGTTGAATTTCTACTGTATATAACATTAAAGGCTGACATATTTACAAATCATATTTTTTTCATTAGAGTACCTGAATTAAATACATTATGTCTCAGAATAAGTCATTATCGCTACTACCGTCTCCATGGATACAATCGTGAGCCGGCTGCGCCTACCAAAATTTTCCGGCTCAATGTGGTGTGTGCGCAGTTGCGGCTCACAATCTAGTGTCTCCCCGCATTGCCTGGCTGAGACGGGTTGGCAGAATCAAGTATGCTAATTCTATGAGACAGAGCTGCTGCTAAACGGTAGGGTTCTAATTCTAAGAATCAATAGGACTTTTTGACAAAAATTGCAAGTACCCAGGGTAGACTGGATTGCCTGCCCTTGATTCCAAACGCTCCGCTAGGAATTTCAAGGACAGGTAACCACCACCGCCATGACAGTAGGAAAACCTACTGCAGTTTCACGCATAGCAAGTGCGCATCCTAAAAATAAACTGAAACTTTTAGCTTGAAATAGGCGGATCAAAGAACATTTTTAAACCATGTTATCATATAACCATATGTGTATCAATACTAGTCCACTAACTGCATATTAAATTGACTAAACATTCTAAAGCAAGTCTATAATGTACACTAATCTTACATTACTGATGGATGACAAGTAAATGACTGCATTGTCCTCTGTACTCAGGTCAGCTCGTTAGCTGTCGCTGCATTCCAATACAAGCAATCTAAATTCGATTTATAATGCAAAGTCGAGGAGGTAAGAGTTCAGGTTTTGTTTTGAATCTGATTTTGATCTGCGGTTGCAGATCCATGGTACCTATAGGCTATAAATTTCGTTTAGATATGGAAAACAGAAATGGTTAGAAATGGAAAGATTTACTCCTCCGTTCTATTTTCTATATTAACCTATTAAGGCCTTCATATTTTAGTTTGAAAATAAAACTTGGATTTCTCTGCCAATTTAAAATTTTTACTGTATATATATACTCGCCTATAAGTCGGTTAACGTTGTGCTTTTTGAGATCATTTAGAAGGATTTTGCCATTGACCCGCCTATAAGTCGGTACAACTTTTTGCCAGAATCGGTTGACAATTTCAAATCATCAAAGTTATACTGATTTTGCCCCTGTTTTAAAAAATATTTTGAGAAATTATGCCGGTGTCTAATTATTCTTTCTCCAAAAATCAATATCATATTCATGTGAATTCTCTTACTATTTACCTGTGTTCAATAATATTTTTTATATTTCTATGTCCAGACTAATTTTTCTGGACGATCGTAGTAGTTGTTTTCAAAATTGGTACCATTGATGATTTCGCCGACTAGAAAAATACTGATCTCCCTATGACTCGCCTATAAGTCGGACATAGACTTTACTCCAAAAAATCTGACTTATAGGCGAGTATATACGGTAACTTGACACAGACCACTGAGGATATTAAACACCTCTCTAAATATAGATGATAGATCATCTCATCACTTCTATTGCCCGTGACGCGAAACATGGCTGGTGGTTACCTGTCGTTGATTTAGCGTGTCGCCTTATCATCGACAGTGTACCAGTGTAGTAACCTGGGTCTCATTCTAATAATTAAAAGTACCCTGGGTACACAAATGGAGTACCCCATCTTCGCTAGCCAAGGGTTTTCCCGGGAGCGGAGTGGACCGAAAACCCTTGGCTAGCGAAGATGGGAGTACCCAGGACGACAAAGACCCCTTCAGCCACAGGGGCCGCTTGTGTAGAAAAATTTTACTAGGGGGCGTTTTGTGTTCTAATACAAGGTCACTCGGGGGATTCCCATGGCATAAATCAAACCGAAAGTAGAATTTGCATTTCGTTGATACAGTTACCTGATGATGTTCTCTTCGATATTGTTACCTGATTATGTTCTCGTTGTTTGGTCAAAAAGTTGCTGCTATTTTTAAACATGACTCTGCGGGTGGGTGTAAAAGTAGTTCCCAACAAGCCTAATTTGGTTTTAATTTTTTTTAACGTATTTGATATTTATGCATAGAATAGAATAGATTTCTCCACATATCCCATTCGTTGTACT
>CAJDSM010037757.1:5062-20192 GCA_903981925.1 Ostrea lurida
CAACAACAACAACACAACCAACACCACCTCATTCAACATCAGCCACAGCAGCAGCGGCAACAACAGTAACATCTTCAACGTCAACCTCAACATCCACCACAAAACAAACAACAAGATCATCTCCATCAACATCATCAACATTAACCACAACAGCAAAGCCATCTACAGTATACCATTCAACAGCACAGCAAACAACAGTATCAACATTACCCTCAACATCGACCAAAACACAGACGTCAATGTCAACATCAACAACCTCCATAAAAACACAATCAACATCTCTTTCAACATCAGCCATAAAACAGTCGACAACAAAATCTTCATCAACAGCAGCTTCTTCCCCAGTGACTCCGTATACATCAACATCGCAAGCTCCACAAACAGAAAGAATAACAACTACTCCAACAACCATGTGGACCAGTACTGTAAAGCAGACAAAATCAACTGTTCCATCTACAACTATGCCTAGTACATCAACCCCCGATTCGTTATCATCAACAACAATGAAACCATCAACATCTGCGACAAAAATTACCATGACAGAAACTAATTCACCTTCATCAACTCCAACCACAACAAATTCAACGCCTAGCACTACATCCTCCTCCACAGTAAAATCAACAACAGCTGACACATCTACAACTGTTGAAAGCCAAACATCGACAAAATTCAGAACAGTCCCTTCAACAACAAAATCTCTATTGAGCACGGCTAGTGTACAAACTACATCAACATTATCTTCTTCCACACAATTATCTTCTGAAACCACATTCAGTTCAACCGGAATTTCACTAATCCCAACAATACGAGATGAAATATCGTCCACATCTGCTATGGAGACATCTCCAGGCATTATACCTACCACTGAAATAGAGGGACATAATACCGAGACAGAAAGCTCATCAACTCCACAGAGCATGACGTCTTCTGCTTCAACAATGGATGTACAAGAAACTACAAGTACCCATTCTCCTGAGACAACAAGTAGATTCGAAGAAACAACGAAGACAATCAAAGTGACTACAATGATTTCATCAACAAAATCAGCACCCCATACCACAGACAAAACCCAACCGTCTTCGACAACGATGACAACAGCTAAACCTACAGAGACATCAAGTAAATCATCTACCATAATCAGCACAATTTCTGCAACTGTGTCGTCATCATCAGTTACATCTCAAACGGTTGACAATATGTCAACTGTAACATCACCTAGTCCAGATATGACAACAACACAAAATGCGAATGAAGGAAAACCTGCCAAAAAGACAGACCATATACCATGTAAGTGCATTTCTTGTCAAAGTTTGAAAAACTAAAGGGGCGCGTTTGAATTAATGAATGACGTTTGCATTAAAACTCGTAACTGATTCGGTCCGATTATTGTCAGGTATATGAGGTAATCAAATTGACTTTTGTTGCTACACTGGAATGTGGTTTTTGTTTAGGTTGTTTGCTTGTTAGTTTACGACCCACCATTCTACAACATTTCACTCATGTAGAAATTCCTTTTAGGTGAAATGTCATTGATTTTGACATTATGTGAAAAGGCAGATGTCCCAAATAGAATACAAAACAATAGTTGGCAAAAACACGGACCCCTAGATACATCAGAGGTGAGATCAGGTGTCTAGGAAGAGTAAGCACCCCCTGTCGACCGGTCACACCCGTCATGAGCTCATTGTCTTAATCAGGTAAACGGCGTAATTCGTCAAAATCAGCGTATGACGATCAAGGCCCTAGCTTACCAATATCTACGTGACACATGATCTCTGTTCTCAAAGTCATACTCCAAGAACTAATGACTTTCACTTCTCTTCTCGGGTGTTTGGCGAAGGAACATTCACTACCTATGTTAAATGTGTTAGGCTAGATGCGTCGCTGGGTTGATTGATTATGTTGTTTCACGTCCCTCTTGAGAATATTTCACTCATATGGAGACGCCACCACTGCCGGTGAAGGGTTGCAAATTTAGGCCTGTGCTCGGCGCTCATGGTCTTTGAGCAGGGAGGGATCTTTTTCGTGCCACACCTGTTGTGACACGGGACCTCGGTTTTTGCGGTCTCATCCAAAGGACTGGGTCACCGAGAGTAACTGCTATCACATTGTAAGAAAATATCTATAGATTTCGTACTATTTTTTTTCAGTATCAATCGTGATTCCTGTGGCTGTAGGCGGGGTGGTCCTCATCATAATCATCGTTGCAGTCCTCGTGTGTATCAGGTTAGTTTAAACAGAGACGATTCTAACGGTTTATTTTGATATGAAGTTGAACATCATGTTGATTTTTCATTCAGAAAGTAACGAAGATGGACGTGGGTCACACATTTTCAGATTCTTTATTTTGCAATTACAGTCGAACCTCGTTATCTCGAACTCAATGGGACCAAGAAAAAAGTTCGAGATATCCGTGTTCGAGATACCGAAGTTCAACTGTATTTGTATCTATCTCTTACAAAAATGTTTTTTTTTTCTTTGAAAGGATGCAGTTGTTCCATTTCAAAATTATTTCATTCTATGCAATGTTGATTTTACTAATATAGAAGACAGCGAAATAGCGGAGGGTATAACACATCCGCTTGATTACGGTAAAGTGTGTCTATCGGGTACAGGGTTGTTTTCAAATGAGTGCCGCGAAAATCACCACACGCTACTTGCAATAATAGCCGATGGCACAACACGTTTGTCTGTGTTTAAATGGGATTTAATATGGTGATATTTTAAATGCGTTTTCTTCTGAAACAAGTATATATGATATAGGTATGATTTGGCTCCTTGAAAAACATGGGGATGGAGATTTCAAGCATTTTAGACTTTGATTCTTTTGTACTAGAAGCATGGTAGTCATGACAACCAGCACCTCACCATATTTTGGTAATTTAGCATCTATGGTTGTGGAGAAAAAATCCGGAAAATATCCACCTTCTTCACCTTTGAAATTTGACAGCAAAGGTTTAAAAGTCTTAAATGTAGGATAATCAGGAGATGTAGATATGTGTGATGAGAAAACTTCATGAAGATAAGGCTTAGGTCCTTCAGAAACAGAAATCGGAGGTTATTCTAAAACGCCAAATTAGGCCCCTTACCATATATACATGTAGTCTTGCCATTTTGCGGTGTGTTTTTGAAATTAGATGACAATGGTGTATCGTTGATTTTGCCATTTACTACATGTATATCATGCGAGTTATAACATCATATATGCTATATTTCGTGTATCTGTATATCACCTATATAGAACCCCTTTTTGCACATTAATTCCATGCTTACATGTACGATTCTCAGATTCAATAAAATTACATTTATATCGCATCTTTTGTTTCAGACTCCGCAACTAGTTTTCATATTACCACAATCTGGTAAATTCTGTGCGAAATATATGTTTTGAATTTTTAGGGTTTCATGTCAGAAACAATCATATTACCTCAAAGATTGGAGCACATCTCTTCTTTCATGTTTGTTAAATGAAAACAAAAGTTTTTCACCTGACAAAAAGCTTTAACTTTCTTTGTTTTGTTCAAAGAACACATATCTCTGAAAATCTTGTAAACCAAGTTCTGTTAATGTGTGACCCGTAACATGTATTAAACCACAAAACGATCCATAAACATTCCCTACACGAATAGGATATGTCTCGACTGCCACTTACGTAACATCACATTATATGTTCTGTTCTGGAATTCCAAATTGCAAAGGGCGAAATGCGATTTAATCACAGAACATTATGTTAATCATTTAACTTCATTAATATACCCATGCACAATTACTGAATAACTTTTTACTGAAAAACTTCAGGATTTTTAAACAAGTTTGTATCATATATATTAATAAGTAATTAGTTAATTGATATTTATATCGGAACTACTTTATTTTCATCTATATCAGATATGTCTGGGATACAATACAGGACCACATTATTGGCTTGCTATTTGTCGTCTGTATGTAAAGGAAAACAAAGACGAAATCAAATGAGAACTAGATAATCATCCTTTTTGAAACAGAGATGTTTTGCGTGAAGTCTTGAGCATTTCAATAATTCAAATCTTCAACAGAATGATATGCATCTTAGATAGCATGTACAAACGTTAGCATAAGAATCTCGCTTCGAAAGAGCTATTTGTCCACTAAGGAAACTTATAAAATATATGCGAAATTTTACTGTAGGCGTGGCAGCAGGGGCGGGGAGACACTTATTGGAAGGACCGAGAGACAGATCAATGACAAGGCATCTTACGACAACCCGACATACGAGGATTTCTGGTACTCCAACAGCGCCAGCGAGAAAGACGCAGACACAGACTCCATGATGCAGGAGAAAGACAGAACCGAAAGTATGGAAGATGTATCTCCGGAAAAGGAGTCAGAACCAGTTAAAGTGGACGGCGAGACTTGGACTCATTTATGACAAAAAGACTTAGGAATGAATTAAATATATATCTAGTCCCTGTGCCAAATATCCATTTATCTGCAATACTGCAATCCTCGCCGCTAGATGTCGCATATGAGTGAATGTACATGTTAATGTTATCATCTTTCAAGGAGTTATTTGTAGAAAATATATCTCTTTGGAACTTAGTATTCACTTGGTACACCCGCCCTGGCATTTGTCATTGAAGATGAATCGTGAACTCCCTGCTATATCTATAGCAATATCACTTTAAATATAAACTGGTTCGGTTCGTCTAAGAGTGTGGAACTAGAATGCAATTACTCTTAAATGTTTTATAGTTTGTTGCATAATACAAATTCAATCTGCATAACACGTCTGCAGTTCTGGATTAAAACAAAGATTATTTTTCGTCGAAAAAATCNATAATACAAATTCAATCTGCATAACACGTCTCTCAGAACGCCTCTGCAGTTCTGGATTAAAACAAAGATTGTTTTTCGTCGAAAAAATATCAGTCGCCAATGTTCCTAAACATAATTACCACAATGTTAAATGGGACTTACATGTTCAATTTTCCGAGGCTTTTAAAGTGTGTATAACTTATTTATTTCCACTATATATACTAGTGTGTATTCAGAATCACTCAATGTTTTTACACGTGCATTTGTTCATTATATAATCGGTTTGTGTATGACGCGAGTACATCCATTATCAAATTGGAGATTTGTTTGTGTGTATGACATTAGTATATTAGACATCTCTTTTAGCATGACACCACTATACTCATTATATAATATTATAAATCTGTTTGTGTATGACACGAGTATATATCCATTATAATATTAGACATCATGTGTATGTATGACATAAGTACATGTATACCTATGCAACTAGACTTGATCGTGTTTCTGTCTTCATCACTTATTCCGTCCTGATCAACCTTCAGCCTAGTATAACGATATTTCCTACATTTAGTGCTCAATTTTGGGTGTATTTTTCTTGATCTTTAAAGGCTTTTCAGACGTTGCGAAACTGTCATAAACAACTTGTTCTACGATATTGAACCTCGTATTGAACGTAATGCATAATAAAGAATATTTACATCGGGTTCAGAGGAGGGTGGCGCGCCATCTACTGTACGGGCCTGTACATATAGTATTTTTATTTTAACACACTACACTTTAAAGTCACCTATTTATTTATTTACTTATTTGGTCNCATATAGTATTTTTATTTTAACACACTACACCTTAAAGTCACCTATTTATTTATTTATTTACTTATTTGGTTGTCATTTACTGTGCTTGATGTCTTGCCGTAATCATGTTTGTTGGCAACTGGTATTCTTCATATAATTCTATTAATACTCCACTTGTAATATTGGATTACGGGAGGAAGTGTTGAACATGTACATGTGAAAGTTATTGATCATTCGTCTTACTTAGAGATAAAAAAAGATATGAGGAAGTTATAATGGTTGAATTTACTTATTTTATTTATTTTCTCCATGCACGTGTCAAACAAAATGTTTGTGATGTATCTTGGTCAACACCTATAAATCATCCCTGTGTCCAAATGATCAACAGCTGGTACAGTGTTGCTGCAGCCAGTCCACTTCAGGTCCGAGGTCGGACGAATAAACCGACCAGCCATTGACAGGATGTGTGCGTCCCACCATTGCGGTCATAATTAGACGTATTCCCTGAACTTGTCATGAAAACGTGAGAAAAATAATGGGCAACAAAAATCGCACTAATTTGCAATATTTCACATGGCGAATAGAAATGTAGCCCCGCCTTCTTTAGTTTACTACGATTACTCGACATCATGATTTTAGGGGTGGAACTAACATTTAGATAATGAGAAAGAAAAGGTCTAAAGGGAGGTGAAGTTATGAATCCTAGATTTGAAATTAATATACGAGGTTCAAACCGTAGCATTCAACATGATATATGACCAGACCAATGTTATCTTTGATCCTCTAACCACAGTGTATCTAAGCAGTGTTCATACAGATAGTTGTTGTCTCGGAGATCGTTTATCAAAGTTTCTCCATCTATACATACATGTAGAATTTACTATACACCTTGTATTGATTGCACAATAGTATTAAACATATACTAGAATTTGCTGTAATTTTGTGTTCAACGTATACCAGTACGGTATCTTCAGTCCATTAGTATTTACTAAACACTAGTATGTACTGTATAAAAATATTCAATATACACTAGCATGCACTGTACATTAGTATTCAACAAGTTATAACTGTTTTGGTATGCCAAGAGAATGTCCCCGAACGCCTCCCCATTTCCGAAATGGTGACAAAGAAACATATTGAATCGGGAAATAGACTTGGAATCCTGAATGCAACTTAAAATCCAAATTAGTTGAAATCCGACAAACTTCTTTGCAGCCATTTCGAAACAGCCAGAAACTGAATATAAAAAATGTAATGGTAGATATGAATTGTGTACCCTAAATTGACCACAGAACTCAAATGATGTAGAGATTTTATAATTTTGATACATTTCCGTATATGGCGGCCATTTTAAGAATGGCGGTCATTTTAAACCAATCGGATCACGCTCGTCAATTTCCGTAAACGTAAAGTTCATTTTCGGTTACGGGAATAGCCGAGTAGTTAAGATTGATTTTAAACATGGCGGCCATTTTAAAATTGTCGGCTCAAAACTTTTTTGATGCTGGATATGAACTTAGGATCTTAAAATTACCATAGAAATAAAATTTGGTTGACATCTGACAACCTTGATTTTTTTTTACTTTGGGGGAGGGGGCATCATTTTGAAAATTTTGAAAGTTGATTACACCCCTCCTCATGACCCCCTATCAGCCCACCAAGTTTGGATTAGAACTAGCTGTTGAAACACTTTCATAAAATCGCGCGGACTAGTTCAGCACCAAAGAAGAAGAAAGTCTCCGGCACTACGTACGTGTTCTGGGACATGATAAACACTATAAACACTATTACTATATAGCTAACAAATAGTCTATTATAAAATCTGCGTAAAATCTAGAAAATGTTAGTGTTTAATATTCTGAGAATAAATTGAAGGCTAACTTGCATTGCGTAAATTGTGTGCGCCCGAAACATTCCGAGTATGAGCGTTCAATATTGACTTTGACGTAACGACGAAAACAAGCCAAAATGGCAAACGACGCTCCCCCAGATCTAATAAAGCCGGTATTTGAATATTTATTGCACTAAAAACAAATAGTCTTTTTTTTTTTACTTAAAATGGTTTACTGTACATAAGTTGTGATGTCCCCATTCACAAAATCAGTTTGCCTCATGCATCAATAACGGGTTTAATATTGAACAGTTAAGAAATGCATGCTGATATTACACACATTCTCCTTAGATGCCAACATTGATGAATTCTCATCTGATCTGGAGTAATTAGAGTGAAAATGAATTTGATTCAACAGCTAGATTCTTTAGCTATATAATAAAAGGGTTATTGGTGAAAATTGGCACTCGTTTGCTGTCAAAATGCACTTGCAAGTTCGTGCATTTTCACAGCCTCAATATAAGTTCAATAACCCTCTAACATGTACTGTACATCAGTATATTCAATAAACAGTATGCACTGTGCATGAATATTCAACAAACACAAGTATGTAATGTATATTAGTATTCAATATATACTTCTATGTACTATCTAGTAGTATCCAATAACACTAGAATGCATTGTACATACATGTAGGTATTCAATATACACTAGTACATGTATGTTCAAAATATCGATGTTGGTATATTTTGCAAGTGTTTGAAAAAAAAATATGACAGAATGACTAAACAGGGGGAAAAACCAAAAAAACCAAAAAACATTCCAAGATTTATGGAGTCGATGCCTGTGGTCTTGAGTTCGGTCAGCCGGGATTAAAGCCAGACATTAACTTGGGATTTCTAATGTTAATGTACTTTTTTATGTTACTATAGGTTTTAAATGAAAAGTACGTTGACGTTTAAAGGAAGTGCTAAATCAATTATTTTTACATATATGTATGTTTAAAAACATGAATGTTTTGCAAAAACACAATACTCATCAGTCTATATTAAGCGTGCGTTTTGTTACATGCTCTATATGCGCTGCATTTTCGTACGTTTTTTTTGTTTTTTTTCAAAAAGCACGATTTCAAGCGATGCATTTGATTTCCATGTAGTTACTATCCTTCACAATGCATGTCTAGGCTGTTTATATTGTGAAAGTAAACACACACTCCCATCATTACATGTGTTTATGTTTGTAAATATTGTAGTATGTAAAAGTCTTTTGTGTGAAATTAAAAGATCAGACGAGCAGCATGGTACTTATATCTAAAAAATATAATACGATATTAGAAAACAGCAATGGTACAAGTTGTACATGTATATTATTGAAGAAGAAAAAAAAAAGGTGACCAATCATCTGCATAGTCTTATCACTATGATTGCAGCTGGATACACAAGATTTTAAACATGCATGCAGTGTCTAACTGAGAAACAGTTATGTACTATGAGTACTATATAATAGTATTTTCACCCATTCTCCTACTACAGACAGACTTTGACTGATTAACAGGGCGCAAGTCATTAATCTGTGAGACACTCTGACGAATCGTTGATTAAGACATTCGACAAGGACTTGTCACCAACTCTACAGGTAGCGCGTGAAGGGGATCGTAGTCATCCATTCGTACCTCCCTCTTCACCTGGCGAAACACCGGCACTGAACGGACATATCAACAAAACACGCCCCTCCCACGTGTGGATGCGATTCACGGCGCAGTGTATACAAGTTGTGTTACACACCGTGCAGGACTTTTAATTATTTATGACGATGTGACTGTTTATTTTATCACCAGAACATCCTTTTTTGGTTTTTTAACTTTATTTTCTGGAGATGGAAAATTGGGGACATTTTTGCCACTGAAAAAAAACCTTAGAGAGTAAGTGTTTGGTCTGGCCTCCATCATGAATCTATCACAGGACTACCGTGACGTTATGTGTGTTTTATTTCTCTTTCTTCACCTGTTGTGTTTCTTTAATGGTAAGTTCTGCTTTTCTATTTTCGTATTTTCCAGTTTTTCCATAATTCATCAATTGGTAATTTCCTTTTCTAAGAATTTAACAATCTTCTCCATTCCATTGAGTTCAAGAATTTATTTTCACCACAGACTAAATGTAAAGCGTGAAACGTTAAATGATTTGTTTCACATTAGCCTTATTATGACTTTCGCTATAACCTTATTTGCATGATAATCTAATTAACATAGAAAATACACACAGCCTACATACACTCACTCAATTCGTCGCGTGTCCCAAATTCTTTTTTCTGTCTTCCATGAATGAACGTTTAATTGTTACAAAATTTACATACATGTTATAAAGTCCTTGTACATTTAAACTGAAAGAAATAGTGATACGAAAATTCAGTTCCGCATAATATGGTTTAATTTCTTGCTGAATTTGTACAGATTTTTTGTTGTACATAAATATGTGCTTAGAAACATTTTGGAATTTTTTAAAACCTGAACATTAACTTAATTTCTTTATTTGATTTTGCTTGTTTTTCCTTTTGATTCCAAAAGAGAGCGTATTCATGATTGCTTGCCATTTCCTATTTTACTGTTGCGTTTATGACGAGATATTACAAAAATGTGTAACAATTATCGTAATGCACCAAAGCAGACAAAGCCATTTCTGTGTTCTGGCCATGCTTAATGGAATAGAACAGCGGTGTGCTTCCTCATAACTATCCACAGGTCGTGTAGAGACCTGTATAATGGCTGACGATAAATACACGCGTCCACTAATGCTCTTATATAACGGACATAGCTCTGTTTCTTCAGAATATCTACATGAAAATTGCTTATAATTGGCATAAAGGCTCTTCAATAACTACATACGTTAGTATATTTTTATCACTCTAGTGTATATATTTTTTTTTTATCTTTTCTGATATTTTTAAATACCAACAAAGAAGTCTAATCTTTCATTTTTTATTATTATTATTTTTTTTTTTTATTTTTTTACATGATTTGTGCATTATTTTCCAGTGTGTTTGAAGAGAAATAAAAACGAAATAAATGAAACTGTTTAAAATGTCGACGCTCATAAAATGGCAGAATACCATCTTGTCTTGCTTGTGTTTATTGCACAATCAAACTGTCGTCCACCAAATTAAGACATCAAACAGCCAAAGGCTGCATGAGATATGTGCATTAGAGGAAGACAGCATGGTGACGGGATTACATTTGCGGATGAATAACAAGGTGTAAACATTACGCCCCAAGGACACTCAACATTAGCAGGCATACATTCTTTTTTTTTTTTTCAAAAGATTTTGAAGTTTGGACAGGAAAACGTTCTTTCAGATATTTTTTTAAAATCCCCCTTTTTTAATTTCCGTGTGCTTGTTAGGAAATTTAGACATATTTGAGTTAAAATCCCCCCCCCCTCCTTCCTATGAAGAGACGATAATACGTGCCTGATAGGGCTTTCAATATTAATTCAATACACTGAGAAAATTGTTATTTTCAAATATACATGTACATGTATCTAATGGGAATGTGAATCCAATGAAAGATTTAAAGTTAAAAGAGGGAGAAAAAAGAACGCCGAAAATAAAATCGTATTCCACATCCATGAGTCATATACTATACAACGAATTGTATTGTATGCATCACAGCCACAACGATACTAAATTTAAGGGTCAAGCAAGTGCCCGTTAAGGCTCGCTTCTTGTCTGAGTGATTTGTTTCCGTCGAGACTAGAGTTATTGCCAATGAGTACCAGTGTTGCCCTGTGACACAGATCGAACACTAGTGATTGGTATCACAAATCACTAACCATTAATGACCACTGCCCCCAGTAAACCTGTCAGATTTGCCATTCCAATCATCGCTTGATTAGTTGTCAACATTCTTTGTAATCTTTACAGGGCGTCAACAAACTAGTTTTCGTCATACTGCAGCGTGCATATCGCGTCACTGCACTTCACGAAACATCTCGGTAGCACTTACTAAATATGTAGAAAAAATTGCGAGGGTGGCTTCATCTAGGAAATACTCGTGAAATTCAATTTTATAAAATATCAGGAGGCGTACTCGTTCAAAGTTGATTGTAGTACAAACGTTGAGCAGATTGTAATCTAAATTATTAAAAGAAACCCTAGAACTTCATTTATATACGTGGCCGTAAACGCTTATTGATACTTATGCACATTGATGTGAATGCGTTTTGACAAATGAATATATAGATCTTAACCTTTGTTAGCGAAGAAGTTACACTCTCTTGTATATTATAAAAGGTTATAATTTTCCAGATTGTGATGGCACTAATAAAAGAGCAAATGAGCTCAGAAAGACAACACAAGCAAGAATACCACTATATATCTCGAGATATCAGGGAGGGCTGCGTTCTCATATGTCGTTAGTGCGGTGTCTAAATGTATGCGAGCTGTCTGACACGGATTGTTGGTTCTAGAAGATTAGTTACCAGTTCTAGCTTGAATATAATTCGGAGATCTTTACGTAGGGCTACCTACTGCATAATTGTCGATTCAAAGCATCGTAGAGCGAGCTAACAAACCTAGCACAGTACACGAATAAGATTCTTATCAAACGCAGCCCTGTTACAATCAATCAACACGTAATGCGTACATTATACATGAATAAAGTATAATATCATAGCTGCCGAGAACTGTGATCAATCTCAAGAAAGTATACCATGAAAAGGTTAATATCACGAACAGTGATCAATCTCAAAAGTCCCAAACAAAAATAAAAAGAATTGGGCAAACACGGATTCTGGATACACTAGAGGTTGGATAGATACCTAGGAGGAGTAAGCATTCATTGGTCGAGCCGGCACACTCGTCGGCCCCTTTTTCTTGATTGGGTAAACGGAGCAATCCGTAGTAAAAAAAAAATCGTTATAAAAGACGCACCTAAGCAATCTGCTATCTAAACATCGTTACGACAGCAGTTTGAACCCAATGACAGTTGTATTGCAAACTAGATTGTTATAACGATTATAGAATTACGCAAGAATACTATCTTTAAACGTGATGCCTGAAACTCTGCAGCATCGTTTATTGTTCATAAGTAGCCTGGGCTCGATGAAAAAAAAATACCCGATCATCACGCACAACAGGCTCTTGCGTATCGAATAAAGTTGAGCGATATATGACACCATATGCAGGTGATGAATGGAATCTGCCTCATAAATATGAGAAGTTGATGATGGAGAAAGCTATTCCGTTTGTCATACAAGTTGAGCTGTTTAGTATATGTTCATTTGAATGTCCTTTACAATATGAACTGCCTTCTCATCTCCACCCGAAGTAGTGTACATTGTTCATGGTGACAACCCCGTTATATTACACGTATCAATGTATAAGGCTATATTTAAGTGGGAAATGTTTGGTGTATATATCTTATGAATCTAGAAGACCATATACATTTGAACAATAAGATACAGGAGTAAAATTCATCTGACGTTTTAGGTCGATTTCCTTCGTAAGCCCCGGTGTTTACGGACGGCAGGGGCGTGACAATTTTTCCACTTTACTTTTTCCTATTCCCTTCTCGTGTTAAAATAATCGCATTTAAATTTTCCTTTTTCAGTATCTTTTGCTCAAAAAGTGCTCACAAGGATGAAGTCATGGTAAGTATATTATTAACCGGCCGCCCTCCCCTTATCGTGACCAAAAATTATTATTATTGCTAGAAGTATAGCTACATGTAAAATGAACCCCCCAAAAACAACTTTAAAAGCTTCCGGGGAGCCTCCCATATTGGCCTTTCATCTCAACCTCTAGCGTATTCGACACCCCTCTTATCAAAGCCTCCTTCCTTCCTTTTCGGCATATGCTTGGATCCGCTACTTGAATGCCTTCTTTTGTTTCCATAATTATAGTAAAATTTATCAATTTGTTCTAATCAGATGTGAACTTTCTGAAATAAATGCCAAGATACAGCCTCTTTCTTGGGAAATGTTCTACTTGAATGCTTTTTAATCTTTACTTGGAATTACATTGTCACTGTAGAAGCTTTAAGAACATATGAATAGTGTTTATATTTGAAAACATCATGCCACGTAATTGGTCTTTCATTAGACATAAAAACATTAACAATTTTATTAAAGAACACAATTTGTAAATATAATCATTATATAGGGAATTTTTTTTTTTAATAAACCTTTTCTCAAATACTGATAATGAGATGCAAACTTCTGCATCAACACAAAGTACAAAATATTTTTAAGGAGATTCTTATTTCAAATACTGAAATGAAAAATCAATACCCTGATTTCTACAGAAAGGTGCTTTAGATCTAAACAAAGATCAAAATGTGTATATCAGTAGCCATTGCTATAACACAGTTGGTCAATGATGTATAATGCATTAAATAATCCCTCATTTGAGTTTATTGTAACAAATGCCATACACAAAAAAAGCGATCACCGTATATGTGTGGTTCGGCTATATTCTCGCACTACCTCGTTACAATAGCTCATGATCAAGTCCTGAGGTTCACCTGAATCCCAAACATATGAACATTGGTCACTATATTTAGTCCTCTTATTTGATGTGTAATATTCATGCAGTTATTACCTCCCTGTATGCCTTAGAATATTTATTAGTCGGTCTGTAACGTTGTGTATAAACGTTAACTACTGCGTGAATTGTTGTATGGTCCAAGTGCCTAGCTGATCAATTAAAAGTTTCAACACAAGTATATAATCTCTCCTCCTCTCTCTCTCTCTGTTTCTCCTCTCGTCTCTCCTCTCTTCTCTCTCTCTCTCTCTTCTCTCTCTCTCTCTCTCTCTCTCTTCTCCACTCTCTCTCTCATCTCATCTCAAGTCCTTCTCTCTCTCTCTCTGTGTGGTGTCTTAAAAAGAGTGAATTATTTGAATTTGGGGGCTCAAACTGTGTTTCAATATCAATGGTCACTAACCTGATATATTTTCTCAAACTTGCACGAAATTATCTTAAAGTATGATTTCAGATAGATGATCATCAATATATTCAGGTGCATATCTAAAATTTTGGTCTAATGGATTGCCTTAATAAAATTATATTTGAATCAAAGTAACTAGAATGAGGTACAATTTTAAAGAAAAAAAGTATCTTCCTGTTGGTTAAAAAGATCCTTGTTGCGCAAAAAGATCTGTAAACTGTAGCGCACATGTACATTCACATCGGCTGCAGCTGAATTAGAATTCAACATGCAGATTCCTCAGAAGTGTGCCACAGACCCCCAGGGAAAGCATTTTACAAACCTTTGAATGACATCATTATATTAAAATCCTAACAAATACTTATTAAAGACATCCCATGGCATCACCGCTAGTTTAAGGTCCATTACCATTTCGCTGTTACATTTACCATTTCTGGTTAATGATCATGGCCCGAGGAGCATCCGCCGCAACCCCGATCTGACGACTCGAGAAAAAAATATGGTTCCTTCTAGTATGATGAAGGGATTGGAAATAAAAAAATCCTGAAGAGGGTCGGCCTAGCTAGGTTGGACAGGTGGTTTAGGTTCCGCGGACGCGTTTGATGGCCATGTTATGAAACAGTTTTGTCTCCGGAACAAGCACCTAAACTGTTTGCTTTGAAAGCTAAATCATCTGAAGCCGTGTTGTTTTTAATTGGCCACGGGGTGACTCAGACTGCATTGGACTGAGAACACATTCTGATAGCTTTCTACGTCTACTGTTCTTAAAGG
>CAJDSM010037766.1:59-32926 GCA_903981925.1 Ostrea lurida
TAATACACTGTATAGTTTTGTTTGTTATTTTACAGGTTCTTAAGCCCAACCTAGCGTTTGAAACAGTGAGATAACATTGAGAAGGATAATCTGTGGATAGGACCAAAACGGTAAGAGAAGGAGGCTTAGTGGATAGGACCAAAACAGGGTATACTTTGTGTCCTTTAATGTCCTCTGCTTGTCTGGTTAGCTCGTGGTTTACGTGTTAGCTAGCAGACTTACAAGATTTTAAATTTATGCCCTATAATTGGAAATTGTCTGTTTATTGCAAAAACTTTAACTTGGCCAAATCGGTGATAGACTTTCATACTTATAACAAGACCTATCTTTTCATACCAAAGTTTTTTACCTCATGACCCTGACCTTTGAGTCCGGTCATCAGTTTATCATTTTCCTTAATGTTGTTATACAATTCACATTCTACACAGGATGCTGTGTAAAACAAAAAAAAAAATTTTCTCGTACATTTACCAATTATGTTCAAAGTAGACCACTTTCACTGCAGTATGTATCCATGAATTGTTTGAGTAAATTGAGATACAACCAGTGCACGTGACAATTTTTCATGATGTTGCTTTTCCACAGGCTGACTTGATACATCTGGGAGCTAAGTATTCTCCTTGCATGAGACGAGATGACAACATCTGGGGAGGAATCAACAAGGACCGGCTGAGGAGGCGGCGTCAGCCTGCTGTATCAGAGACGATGGCTCGGGATGTGTGCAGTCTGTCAAAACTAAATGTAGTGTAAGTCATCCATGGTTTATTAGTCCCCTACCGGTTTGTAACCGGGGGACTATAGCTTTCTTCTTTGCTGTCGTGTCTGTCTGTCCCATTCCGTCCCGTTGGTTTCCAGACTTTTTTTTCTTTATATGCTTGTGAGGAATCATTGAAACTTGCAGGGTATTTCAGAGTGTCAAACTACAGATCAAGTTCGAATTTCATAACGTTTGGGGGCAGATGTGAAAGAAATAAATTTTTATATCTCACATTTCAATATTCATCGGGAATTGGGATCGTGCTTTTGATGGAAGCTGTAAAATTAGGACATCTAAATTGATACAATTCACAAAAACTCACCTCTGAGTTCGTATGTAATTACTTCATTGATGTAACATTTTAAACTCTTCATCATAATGGAAACACATGCATGTTAATATATGAATTACAACGCAAGTATTTCTTTTGTTGTCGACGAGTGAAATCTGATTGGATGACATGTGGCGGTACTCGATTTACCGCATTCCTACAATGTGTATAGACTTTGTGGAAGCGGAGTCCGTCAGTCCGTTACAACTACCGTAATCCTTCTAATTTTTCGACACTGAAATGCACCCATTTTTTCAGGATTTGCAAAAGTGTCGAAAAATTAGAATTTGAAAATTTTGTTGATAAGCTGATGATTTCCTTACCGGAAAGATCGATATCTTATAAAGGCTGGCAAGTACGAATTTTTCAGGATCATTCACAAGTGTACAGGCCGGCATTACACTCAGTGTAACCCGAATAATTAATCCAGTCATTATATTTCCGCTCATTCTGATCACTCCATAACCTCGCGACAGAGAAAATTCGAGTTACACTCTTGGGAGATTATTTTGTTTGTTCAAATAATTTGATTTTGCTTGTTGTCGTGTGTTATCATCACTTAAAAACATAAGGGTTGTGAACTTGGAAGAAAACGACGATCTTACGACAAACGATGAAGATTGTCCATATACGAATGTGGAATAGAAAACGGAACGAGTTACAAAACGAAAGTGAAAGAAAATGGCGGATCCAATAGCAACACACGCTTTCACGTTATGTAGGATAGTATACAACACAAGAAATAAAGAAAAAGACGAAAAACAGTGAAGAATTACGGGCATTAAAGATAAGATATAATCATTTAAGCGTCATAGTCTTTTTAATCAGTAAGAAATTATTAACACGAACTCCTTCCACACGTGACAATTTTTCATCAGAATTTTCCCCAAGTGTCGAAAAATTAGAAATTTTTCAAAACTGATATTTTCCCAAAATTCCAAAAGTGTCGAAAATATAGAGAGTCGAAAAATTAGAAGGATTACTGTACAAGTAAATAAAATGCAGATATGAATGCCCTATTGGTGTTTTGTGTTGCATATGCACAATTGTTCCCTTCTCATATGTTTGGCTTAAACAGATCCAGGTTAGTGTCAACGTTCCTGTCACAGTTTCGAATTTGTTCTGTTCTTTCCATGATTAAGTGCAGCTATCGATTCAAATCAAAATTTAGTGGTGGCATTTCGGAATCTGAGTTTTTTTTGCGTGACATATCTAGGATATGTATATTTTTAAAAGTTTCATGTTTATGAATTGAAGTCACACAGGATATAACCTTCATGCTTTAATATGAAATGAAGTTGATATCAAATTCTTCCCAATAACACTTTCTTTTAAAATCCCAAATATGTTTCAACTGTATGAATATCGAAACATCAAACTAATATGATATTGGCATGTATACCGATGTTTAATTCAAGTCATACACACAGCATTTATAACATCAGTCAATAATGGTGGTGCAGGTAGGGACATGTATGCTTATGCAATACTCTCAGAATGTTTGTTAAAGTACTTTCATAAATTTAAACCAGAATTATGATTCTTTCTCTTATGATGTCACATGGGTCAAAGGATGAAGAGAAATGCATATGCTAGCGGCCCCCACTATATTTATAAAAAATAAATTTTCTTGTTTCATGTTAAAATTTACATGATTCAGTTCTCAACATTTGTACTTATTGATTTAAATGCTACATGACGTATAAATTCGCCACAAACGATATATAAGTCTAAGTTCAAGCTTGGTTTCCTTATTAGCTGCATTTCTCATAGGCATTTAGCCCCGTCCACACTTTTACAACCCAAGAAACATGAATTCGATGGACCATACGGTTACAGGATTCAGGCTGTGTTTGAATATCATTAAAAACTTTTAAAATTCGTACAGCGATACCCGTATGTTAAAACGCCGATATTTAAAAAAATAATTGGGAAAAATTCACTAGCACCACTCCATTATGGAAACCAGAATTTGAACTCCATGACCTGCCTGGAAATCTCTCGCTCTATACAAAAGACGTACACACGTGATTTGAATGCATTGTCCGTTTCATATCTTTCAACATCTCATGATTTTTAAAAAAAGTCTCTTTGATATATAATTTATTTACCAACACACTAAATCTACTTTGATAAATTGTATTTAGATATTTGTATAACTATTTAAATATACGTGAGGTTTTCAAAGCACAATTCTCTAGCCAAGGGTTTTGGTCCATTCCGCTCCCCGCACAGGGGCGGGTGCACCGAAAACCCTTGGCTAGTGAAGATAAAATCTGTTTTTTTTAAACAAATGATAGTTTACATCATTTGCAAGGTGAAATGCACTAGTATTGATTTATACATGTATTATTCATCAAAATAATTTTACACATTACATATATTTTATTATAAAATGTAACACATACATGCTGGCGCACACGCAGGCATGTTATAACATGCAATCAAAATATCGCATCCATTTATATTCTTGAAAGATAGGGATATATTTTGTGCTAAATTGTGTGAATATTTAGTATATAAATCAAATTAAAATATTATACATCGAATTAAAATAGTGTGGAATTGACGTAAATGTTCTATTTATTTTACAAATGGGAATCGCATGCATGCGGTCTATTCATTCTGTTTAGACCCGCCCACATCCTTTTATCATTATTCATGAAGGAATGAAAGATTACAAACTTTGACGAAAACTGTCCGGTATGAGGTTTAGAAATCAGTCGATTTTTCAGCATTCCACATGACAATAAACAAAGGAACTATCAACAGTTTTCAGAAATCATTCTTTGTGACGTTTATGTAAAAAAAAATCTAACTTTAGTGGAGTAGTTTTAAGTTTGTAGTCAATGTAAAAAGGGCCAGCGCATATGGAGACTGCACTTCATCCTTTATCAAAATTTTTAGATTGTTATTTTAATCCAATTTTGGTTGACAAGCCAGGTGATTCTCTCCCCATAGATCTTCTATAGATGATATGTTTATGTGATAGTTAAAAACATTTATTTTTAATCCTGTTTTCAGACTGTTTTGTCAACATTTCACAAGTATAATGCCTCCAGTGCTGCTTCAAACAATGGGTTCACTGCAGGGTCTGTGTGTGGACAGGACCCCAAGTATGTTTACACAATTCTTTTTTGTTGGAGTATGGAATATTATTCTTCATTGGATAGTAGCTGTATTTCCAGATAAGCAGTTGACTAGTTTGCTTTATTAAGTTTGTTTGTGTGTTTGTAGGTACTGCAATAAACCTGCCTCTGTGGCTCCATTTGAATGGGATAAAGCAGACATCACCAAGTGGCCTGTAAGTGTTGTTAATAGTGTATATCCCTCACTATAGCAGTATAGAGTATGTAAAGCTCATATGTAACTGACAGTACACTAGTATGTTTATGTTACAGTACTGTGAGGACACCGGGAAGCCTGTGTCCAATGTATCGTCCAAAACTGACCGACACATGAGTTGTGACATCACAGGTCGGCCATGTTGCCATGGTATCCAAGGAGAGTGTATGATTACAACCAGAGAACACTGTAATTTTATAAAGGGATACTACCACGAGGACAAATATCTTTGCTCACAGGTATATCACACATTCTTAAAGCAAAGGCCTAAAATATAAATTCCCAGGATTGATCAGTTTTGTGCGTGTTCTTCAGAAGAAGCTTTTGCACTCCTAGTAGATGTTCTTAAGATGTGTACGTACAATGAAATGCCGTCAAACCTCATTATGATTATCTCAAACGTGACCAATGAAAAACTGAGAGATATCATGTAGGTTAAAAGACATATTTAGAAAATGTTGTTGGGACATATCTATGGCATTTAAGAATTTAAAAAAAAATTCCACTGTATTTTGAAAATGACACTTTGAAAACAACACTGAATGTGTATGTGCATCTACATTTATGATAGTTCTATTAACACATAAAATTGATTTTATAATTTTGTAGGTTAATTGCCTAGGACAGATTTGTGGAATGATGGATTTTTCTGATGTAAATAATCCAGATCAATTTTATCGCTTGTGGACATCCCTATTTTTACATGGAGGGTAAGTTTGTTCATGAAAATTGCTTTCATGGAAGAAAAATTAAAGAAAATGTTGTCTTGTGTATTTGAATTTTTACTCGATTGAGTGTACTTTTGTGCATGGCGAATTACATTGTGCAAGGAAACCAAATCTGAATATGTTTGATGATAATAGATTTTATACTCTCAGAGATTGTTTTGCATGGATCCAGGATGGCTAAAAAAAAATTGATTATGAATCAATGGCATGACAGGCGTCTTTGTCACTTTTAAAATAATTCAAATTAGAGAGATTTTCATCAGTCTAGTTGCATTCTAAAAAAAAATTATTTCGTTGATATTATTTGGTTGCTGAGTTACATTAAAGAAAGGGGGGTGGGTGGGTTAATTTCAGGTGTTCAACCATAAAAGACTGTAGATTTTTATGCTCCCCTTTGAAAAAGAGGGGCATATTTGTTTTGCACCTGGGTTGGTCGGTATGTCGGATACATGATAAGGTCGGCGAGGGTTCTGTAGACCATATTGTGCTGCTCAATATGTTTTTGACCCCTTTGCTTGATATCAACCAAAATTGGTACAGGGGTTGCCCTTAAAGAGTAGATGATCCCTATTGATTTCAGTCACATGGTCGAAGTCAAGGTCAAGAGGTCAGTGTGTAGACTGTCGGTCTGTGTAACCATGTGTTGTCTGCTCGCTCAATATCTTTTGACCCCTTTGCTTTGATATCAACCAACTTGGTACAGGGGTTGCCCTTAGAGAGTAGATATCCCTATTGATTTTCAGGTCACATGGACCAAGGTCAAGAGGTCAGTGTGTAGACTGTCAGTGTGTAGACCATGTTCTTTTGACCCCTTTGCTTGATATCAACCAAACTTGGTACAGGGTGCCCTTAGAGAGTAGTGATCCCTATGGATTTTCAGGTCACATGTCGAAGGTCAAGGTCAAGTGGTCAGTCTGTAGACCATGTGTGTGTCCTCAACATGCTCTATCTTTGACCCCTTTGCTTTGATATCAACCAAACTTGGTACAGGGGTTGCCCTTAGTGAGTATATGATCCCTATTGATTTTCAGGTCACATGGTAAAGGTCAAGGTCAAGTGTCAGATCTGTAGACTATTGCTGTCCGCTCAATATCTTTGATCCCTTTGCTTGATATCAACCAAACTTGGTACAGGGGTTGCCCTTAGAGAGTAGATGATCCTATTGATTTTCAGGTCACATGGTCTAAGGTCAAATGTCAGTCTGTAGACTATGTGCTGTCCGCTCAATATCTTTTGACCTCTTTGCTTGATATCAACCAAACTTGGTACAGAGGATGCCCTTAGAGAGTGGATGATCCCTATTGATTTTCAGGTCACAAGGTCAAGGTCAAACTGCTGCTGTCTTAACCCCATGTGTTGTCCGCTCAATATCTTTTGACCCCTTTGCTGATATCAACCAAACTTGGCATAGGTGTTGTCCTTAGAGAGGTAATGATCACTAATAATTTTTGGGTCACGTGGCCAAAGATCAAGGTCAATCTGATAGGCCAATTTCAAACTGCTAAAGATTTGTCATATCTGTTGTATTTTGTTCAACTTGACATCTCACATGATGGTTTTTACCCTATTTGTTTATGATTAGTTTTGCCCTGTATAAACACCATTTTCATAATACCTTTAACAGGAATAGCCATTTTGAATTTTACACCATGGGGGCATTATGTTTCTCAAACATTTCTTGTTAAACCTGAATTTGGTTTTGTTGTTTTCATACATGGCTGAACTTGGGTTACAAAATCTCTAAGGAAATATTTAAGTTATGTTCATGAAGCCATAATTTGGTCACATATTGAACTCTGAAATAGGGTATTATAAATTTTAACCATGCTTTAAGATAATAACTCTGTTGCAGATTGTTCCACCTGGTGATCACAATAGGGTTCCAGTTCTTAGTGATGAGGGACATAGAAAAGCTGACTGGATGTATCCGGTTAGCCATTATTTACCTGGGAAGCGGAGTAGCAGGAAATTTAGCCAGCTCCATTTTCCTGCCATACCATGTAGAGGTAAATCAACAGTGTTTAAACTTCATGAATGTCAACAACTTTGTAAGGCTCAACTTATTTCATGTATCTGTATGCTGTTAGGTAACCTCTCAAAAGTTTTGTATTTATCATTCTCTTTAGCCTTACTTGTTAAATAGTTTTCATTAGTCAAGGACATTAATTTTCTCCTCTTTGAATATTACCTGGTATTCTTTGAAATCTATCTTCTCTATTACAAAAGACATAATGAAATACTCAGATATGAATTATTCTGTGAAATTCACCTGAGGCTTTTGTTGTAGGTGGGGCCAGCTGGATGTCAGTTCGGAATCCTCGCCTGTCTGTTAGTGGAGGTCCTACAGAGTATACAGATGTTAAAGAGGCCTTGTTTAGCAGTCCTGAAAATCGGAGGCTTCATCGTCTTCCTATTCATTCTTGGCTTGTTGCCATGGATTGATAACTGGGCCCACGTTTGCGGTTTCCTGTTCGGATTTCTGCTGGCATTTTCTCTTTTGCCATACGTGTCCTTTGGTGAATTTGACAGAAGGCGAAAAATTATTGGGATAATTTTGTCTTTGGGAGGGTCCATTTTCTTGTTCATCATACTTGTGGTGTTGTTCTATGTTTTACCCCTATACGATTGTCCTGGATGTCAGTATTTTAACTGTATTCCACTCACAGACGATTTTTGTAAAAATATGGAGGTTAGCAATAATCGAGAATCTACATATAGCTCCTTTCTCTAACCTTTTTGTAAGGGTCATCATTATATGTGATATCAACCAAGTATATAAGAGTAGCACATTCCTGGAAGAATCCAATCATCAGTGGGATGGCATATTAAACAATTGTGTTTTTGCAATAGATTTTCTACACATTAGATTGTTCTTTAATACTTTATTAGGCAGTTCTTGTTATTTACTGCTCTTTACACTACAGATGATATACTCGGCGGTTTAAACATAAGTATATGTACAAAGAAAACTCAGAGAGCATGCATAATAGAGATGTATGAGATTTCAACCACACTGGGAACATTTTTGTTTTTAGTAAATGTATATTTTTTGGTTTTGATATATTTTCATTTACATAAGATAAACTTTTTAAAAGGATGATGTGTTCATTTGTCTTTCCTTTGACGTAACTCTAAGTAAGGTTCTCCACATGCTGTTTTCTTATTCAGAAAATTTCATCTTGGAGAATTATAATTTAGTGTGTGCGTTTGTGTGCTATAGAGTTGATGATGAAAATAATGGAATGCGAGAAAAGTAATCCCGGACTATAACATAAGATGTTATAAGACCTTTACTTGTACATGTATTATCTAATTGCAGTCAAATAAATGAGTGGGATACAATCGTCATTTCAATATGCTGTTAGATAATGTCTCTGCACACTGTTAAGCTTCAGTTCAATAAACCCCTTTTTAGCCTTGGAGGTGAGCTGGAAAAGAGAAAACAGTTTTTAAAGATTATCAAATGATTGGAAAATATTCTTATATTGATATTAAAATAGAATCTCTTGTAAACCATGATTGGGAACACATTTGTTGAAAGGATTGGTACATGTATTATTTTGCTGTGTATGGGGCGGTTGGTGTACGTGTGATATGCAGTATCTGCCTCAAGCTCTAGCGCAAAATCAAAACACCATTGAAAATTGGATCGGGTTTGTGATAGATGATGGGTGTAAACATAGTCTGACTGGTCCTAATTTATGTATAAACGAGGGGGCAAGAAAGACTTAATATAAATAATCCCTCGTTTCCGCAAATTTTAATACTTCTGGACTAAAAGAAAAATAACCATTTTACGTCAAAATACAGTATATAATCTTTTATGACTTGCCATAATTTTCTTTCTTAGGCAATTTTGATATATTCACAATATCTATTCACCTTGTAGTTGCAAGTAAAGTTTCAATCTAGCTATATTTTGTATGTTGAGTAAGTTTCAATCTAGCTATATTTTGTATCATCAGCGGTTTACCTGCAGGTCATGACTAATTAATTTTTTAATTGCAATAATCCTACTTATTTCAAAATGAACCCCTGGAAATTCATTTCAGAACATAGCGATGTTAATTGCCGTATTATTAGTCCCCTACCGGTTTGGTACCGGGGGTGACTATGCTTCTCTTCCGTTCTTCTGTTGATCAGTCATGCTTCATAGTCTGGTCGGTGTTTTCTGTCCCCGATTCGTCCGTTGATTTTCCAGACTTTTTTTTCATACTGCTTGCAGCATTATTCAATGATATTTTGGCACATTGTTTGCATAACCAAGTTGCAGATCAAGTCTGAGTTTGGTTTTCGATCCATTCATTTTTCATTGAGTTATGGCCTGGGACTTGGAAATTTCATAATTATTATTTTCCGCACTTTTTTAGATCCCTACGACGAAGTCAAAGGGAATTTAGGTTTGCACTCTGTCCGTCCATCTGTCTGTCTTCCGTACAGTCGGTAAAATCAGTTTTCCACACTTTTTTCTCACTGCTTGCAGATATTTATTTGATATTTGTTACATTGCTTTGCCACCAAGTTAAGATCAAGTTCGAGTTTGGTTTTGATCGACCATATTTCACTGAGTTATGACGCTTGGACTTAGAAAATTTCAATAAATTATAAATTTCTTCCGCACCTTTTTTTTCTCACTGCTTGCAGATATTCATTTGATATTTGCACATTGCTTTGCCATACCAAGTTACAGATCAAGTTCGAGTTTGGTTTTAATCATTATTTTTCACTGAGTTATGGCCCTTGGACTTAGAAAATTTCATAAATTATCAGTTATTTTCCGCACTTTTTCTTACTCACTGTTTTGCAGATATTCATTTGATATTTGGTACATTGCTTTGCATTCCAAGTTACAGTCAAAGTTCAAGTTTGGTTTCGATACATTCATTCTTTATTACTGAGTTATGGCCCTTGGAATAAAAAAAAATCATAAATTATCAGTTTTCCTGGCCTTATATTTTTCTCCACTGCTTGCAGATAGGTACATTTCCTTTGCCATACCAAGTTACAGATCAAGATCGAATTCGGATTAGATCTTATTCATTTTTCACTAAGTTATGCCCTTGTCCTATCCTGGCTCACCACTATTTCCCTTTTACCATAAGTATATGATATAGCCTACATAATGTTGCGGTCAATAATTGTGTAACCGGCTGTGCAATACTCTCAGAATGCTTGTTTGAAACGGGAAGGTCAACGTTTAGTGCGCCATTAATACTAGCTATAATTGAAACAAGTAGGCCCCATGCAACATTTCTCTACGACTCGGGTGTCTTAATTTGTTGTGACTAATGTCAATTGATAAAAAACAACAATTCTGAATTTCTGAGGAATGAGCAGTGCCACGCCCACTGTGATATCAGAAATCGCTTCACTCATACATGTATGTATATATAGTCAAAGTGTCACGCCTATAATGATATGACATTCGGGGGTATTTGGTATGTACACAGACGTGCCGCTGGAATGGGTCGCTTTTTTGACAAGTCAAATATATCAATGGGATACACTTTTCATCAATCTGTTATATCAATGGGTAGGCAGTTTACCATGCCATTACGCCAATGGATGGTAAATTTATTCGCTGGAGTTCTTCCTCTAATAAGATTTGTAAACATGAAATATTATGACAGTTCTCCCGATACATGTATATTATATAAAGTTCTACAACTCGGGTATTACAATAACAATATGCACTTGCATGATGTACTTGCAATTGCATGGGCGCGGGCAGCAAAAATACATGAACAGCTCACAATTTATATGATTGGGTCAGAATTTTCAACGGGAATATATGAATGGTTACGGTTTCAAAAATACATGTGCATGCATTAAATATATTTATAGGGGTGGTTTGAAAATCTCAGCGGGACGTCTGTACCCAAAAGTATAGATTGAGACCACCCCACGTACCCTACCCCCGGGGTATGACATCTCTTCATGCATTGGTCACTCTTAAGTGTCATACCTATTGCTGTAAGAGGCTTCGCGTTATAGTCGTAAGTGCTATATAATGTCTTCTATGAGATGAAATTTTGTTTTACTAATACCTCCCCTAATTTGATATCAAACCTCGCTTTTTACATGTCCGAGGCCTCGTTATACGACCTCATCCAATTTCCATAGTAATGTGCATTTGCCATTCGGCCAAACTCGTCTGATTCCGGGACCTACATCATAGAATGAGGTAGGAATATTCCGAGGTTGGCCGAGTGGTGCATTTGCGAATCATGTCTTACATGTTATTATAACAAGGCAACGCAAGCGTAGCATCCCCTCGCAACACAAGATTTTTAAACAATAGTCAATAGTGACCTTTGACTTTGAAAATCAATAGGGTTTACCCTATCCATGGGCAACATTTGTGAAAGGTTTGATGATTCTCTGATGAATGTTGTGTCTATCTTGTTCACAAGATATTGAGGCAGTCAATAGTGACTTTGACCTTGAAAATCAATAGAGAACATCCACTCTCCATGGGGAACATTGGTCGAAGATTTGATGATTCTCTGATAAATGCGGTTTCTTCTATATTATTCATAAAGATTCTCGGCAATAGTCAAAAGTGACCTTGACCTTGAAAATCAAAAGGGTTCATCCTCTCTCCATTACATGGTCAACATTTGTGGAAGGTTTGATGATTCCCTGATGAATGCTGAGTCCTCTAGTTCACAAGAATGTTAGCCAATAGCTAGTCCATAGTGCCCTTGACCCTTGACCTTGAAAATCAATCGGGTTCATCCTCTCTCCATGAATAACATTTGTGGAAGGTTTGATGATTCCCTGATGAATGCTGAGTCCTCTAGTTCACAAGAATGTTAGCCAATAGCTAGTCCATAGTGCCCTTGACCCTTGACCTTGAAAATCAATCGGGTTCATCCTCTCTCCATGAATAACATTTGTGGAAGGTTTGATGATTCCCTGATGAATGCTGAGTCCTCTAGTTCACAAGAATGTTAGCCAATAGCTAGTCCATAGTGACCTTGACCCTTGACCTTGAAAATCAATAGGGTTCATCCTCTCTCCATGGATAACATTTGTGGAAGGTTTGATGATTCTCTGATGAATGCCCTTGCTTTTATCTTGTTTACAAGGTTCCGGACACACACATAACTACATGACTCTGCACCGGGCTATATGAATTTGTATATATAAGCTATAGAATTATATTTGAGATAATATGATAAAATTGTTCACTTACATTGTCTTTTTCTAACACTTGGTGACGCACTGCTTGCTTTACTTGATAGTGTTGTAAGTAAATTTAGTAATGGTGAGTTTATGGTAGAATTCGTTGTTAGCACTTTTGTGGGGTATGATGGCTTGCTGAAAACTGTAGATGACGAGGCTTGTGGTGATTTAGGAGGTACGGACCCCGGTACCGCGGTAATTGTTGGCACCCCGGTACTTGTCATCACCGTGCTGGTTGTCGGTATACCTGTGCTTGTAGGTATCTTAGTTGTTGGTGCTATGATTGTTGTCGGTGCCGTGACTATTGTCGGTGCTGTGGTAGTTGTTAATACTTTACTAGTTGTCGGCACCGTGTTTGCTGTTGGTGCTGTGGTTGTTGTCGGTACTGTGGTTGTTGTTGTTGTTGTCAGTAGAGTTGTGGTTGTTGTTGGTACCGTGGTAGTTGTCGGTATCTTTGGTTGTTGTTGATACTTTGGTAGTTGTCGGTACCGTGGTAGTTGTCGGTATCTTGGTTGTTGTCGGTACCGTGGTAGTTGTTGGTACCGTGGTTGTTGTCGGTACTGGGTGGTGTTTGTCGGTATCTTGGTTTGTTGTCGGTACCGTGGTAGTTGTCGGTATCTTGGTTGTTGTCGGTACCGTGGTAGTTGTCGGTACCGTGGTTGTTGTCGGTACTGTGGTTGTTGTCGGTACCGTGGTTGTTGTTGGTACCGTGGTTGTTGTCGGTACTGTGGTTGTTGTCGGTATATTGGTTTGTTGGTACCGTGGTTGTTGTCGGTACTGTGGTTGTTGTCGGTACCGTGGTTGTTGTCGGTACCGTGGTTTTTGTTGGTACCGTGGTTGTGTGCGGTACCGTGGTAGTTGTCGGTACTGTGGTTGTTGTCGGTACCGTGGTAGTTGTCGGTACTTTGATAGTTGTCGGTACCGTGGTAGTTGCGGTACCGTGGTAGTTGTCGATACTTTGATAGTTGTCGGTACCGTGGTAGTTGTCGGTACCGTGGTTGTTGTCGTACCGTGATAGTTGTCGGTACTTTGATAGTTGTCGGTACCGTGGTAGTTGTCGGTACCGTGATAGTTGTCGGTCCGTGGTAGTTGTCGGTACCGTGGTAGTTGTCGATACTTTGATAGTTGTCGGTACCGGTGGTTGTTGGTACCGTGGTTGTTGTTGATGCCGTGGTTTTTGTTGGTACCCCTGTACTTGTCGGTACCTTGGTTGTTGCTACTACTGTTGATTGTGATGAATTGGTTGTCAGCGTTGATGGTATTATTTTAGTTGTCGGTAATGAAGTTGTTGATGATGAAGTCCCTGGAGTAGTTGTAAATGTTGTCGATGTTACGACAGGTGTCGGTTTATTTGGACTTACAGCGTGAGACAACGCTGGTGTATGCACTACGGTGCTGTGATGTGTATTCTGATGGCCGCCATGAGGATAAAGGTGGACCTTAGTCACAAAAAATGCTATTTTGCATGTCAGTATAACATGTTTGTTTGGCATGGTGTAATACAGATGGGTCTGAGAATGGAATCTGCAAAGATCGTCATCAGGAATGATTTCTGAACCTATCAAAGTAAAATATACGTTTTCATTTAGTAATTCGCTGACATTCTGTTTTAAGCGTTTTTTGGTACAAGCTACCATATAGACGCCAATATGTGATAAAGCTCTTAAGAAAACACCAAAGAATATAAACCTGCCACAACTCCGTCCGTTGCTTTCAACACTCGCTGCGTGGGCCCGTTTGATTCAGTCCATAAGATAGGAATTCTTGGTTTCCCTGTTATTCCTTCACAGTTGAAAAAGACGACTTCTCCAGGTTTGATGTTGTGTATTGTATTGTTTGGAACAATCCTGTTTTTTATATCCTTGATGGTAGGTTTTCCGTTCAAAGCTAAGAAAGAGAAGCTTCCCAATTTTAAATAGTCCGTTGCTCAAAATGAAGTAAAAATGCCCTATCCCTTTCTTTGATAATTAGATTCTTTTGACAAATAGAAAATTAGCATTCCCTGATCGATCTTAATCACTAGTAATTAGACTCTGTGTATTTCATAGATGGGTACGAACTCGCATAAACAATGTCAACGAAAAGGCGAAGACAACAAACAGCTCTCAATCTCGGAATACAAATAAAAACTGGCAAACACGGACCCCTGGATATACCAAAGGTGGGATCAGGTGCCTAGGAGGAGTAAGCATCCCTTGTTGACCGGTCACACCCACCATGAGCTCTTTATATTGATCAGGTACACGGAATAATCCGTAGGCAAAATCAGTATATAAATCAAAAGTACTGAAAGTACTGAGAAGCGCTAAGCATCTTACTCGCAGATACAAGCAATACTCTACTAACATGTCGACACATTCAAGCAGAATTACTCCATTTATATTGTATGTGTATATAATTTTAGGAAACGCCCCTTAATATAATTGTTCTTTTCATTTAAATCAAAATGATACATTACAAAATGGAATTTATTCATCCATCATATTTGTAAGCTGCTACATTATATTTGTAAAATTAAAAATAGTGTTGAATTATGAGAGTTGTATACAGTGTATTACACTTGTCTTCCGCATAGCAAGTGCACATCCTAAAATAAACCGAAACATTAGCTTGAAATAGGCGGATCAAACCATTTTATCATAATACCACTACAGCGACATTGAACTAGTACGTACTCTAACTGCATATTAAATTGACTGAACATTCTAAAACAAGTCTATGTACACTAATCTTACTGATGGATGACACTATTTACTTGGAAACAAACGACTGCATTGTGCTCTGTACTCAGGCGCCTTATCAGGTCAGCTCGTTAGCTGTCGCTGCATTCCAATCCAAGCAATTTAAATTGATTTATAATGCAAAGTCGAGTTCAGGTTTTGTTTCATTCTTGAAGAGATTCTGATAAATGTAAATAAATAGTTCGAGACTGATTTTGATTAGCCGTTAAGTGGGCCTACTGCGGTTGTAGATTCACGGTATATTTTGTCTACAGAAATTGTTAGAAATTACTCCTTTGTTGTATTTCCTATATTAACCTAGTTTAGTTTGAAAAACTTGAATTTTTCTGTCAATTAATTGTTTAAAACTTAACTTCGACCTTAGTACATTGTATATAGCTCACAGGTCATTGAGGATAGCACCTTTCTAAATATAGATAATTTCCTCACTTCTATTGCCCGTGAAGCGCAACATGGCTGGTAGTTACCTGTCGTTGATTTAGCGTGGCACCCGATCATCGACAGCGTATCGGTCTACATATAATCCATTATCGTATAAACTCTAGAGTGCACTGAGCACTGAGGCTATTGGAAATTTACGACACAGTTGACCGCTAGAAGGCTCTGACCGGACGACTTCCGTTTCAAAACATCCCTAATAAGCGCTTGCGCTTAGCGCTTAAAAATGACCTTACATTTGGTATGAAACAAGTCAGACAGCATTTGACCCCATGGTAGGTTGTATTGGCAAACTACATGTAGATCGTTATAACGACCACAGAATTTGGGAAATGCTGACTTTAAACACGACTGTTATGAAGTAGAACGATATCGTATGAAAGACATACTGATGTTACTGACAGTACTTACATTTCACAACAAAATCTCCAGAACTAGAAAATTGTGTAACGTTCCCCCACTTGTCCAAACCATTGAGCAAACAAGTGTAGCGACCACTGTCCTCGCATCGAATCTCCTTAAATTCCAGCTCCATGAATGGATTTGTCTTACTCAAGGCTCCAGAATACGCTATTCGATGTTGTAGATTCGAAACGTTAAATTCTTCGCTCCATTCGAACACTTCCTTGGTGCTATTGAAAGTTTTCATCATGTATGCTAGCGGGCTCTGGTATCTTTGGCCTTCTACCATGACGGATATCCATTCAGGCTCCGTGATTATGTTACCTGGAGATTCACACCTTATGCGAAGCCCAGACTCACCAACATAGGCAGACAGCATGTTGATTGTGATTATAATGTCTGCAACAGATAGTCACAAAATTCTATAACTTTGGACAATGAAATATTGCAAGTTGGTCATTGTGATGTTATTTTTTATCATAATTTCTTGTAAGACTATATTTGGGGGGGGGGGTGTCTCTACAACGAAATGCACTCACCTTTACCTGGTGATTGTACACCTGTGTAATTACTTTGAATGATATGATCTGAAAGAGAACCAAATAAGATTGTCAATAGTGACGCTTTAAAAATAATATAATTCTACGCAATCTACAGAATAAAATGTGTATACTTACACTGTACAAAAAAGTCCTCTGACTCGTGGAATTCTAATAAATGACCGTCTACGTCATATCCTACGTAATTGCACGTGTATCTCCCGCCATCACCAATCTTAGCATTATGGATATCCAGTTCCAGAAACACCAGGCCGTCCATGCTACCATTGACTGTCATCCTTTGTTGCAGGTCCGTGACGTTAAATTCATCTCCCCACTCATAGATATGAGAGCTTCCCGTTTTGATCATATTGACAATAGGTCTTTCGTAGGAGTGACCCTCTAGTAGAATGGTCAGCCATTGCGGGTCTCTGATTTTTGTACCTCTGGCCTCACATCTTATTTTTATATCATTGTCTCCAATGTAAGCGAACGGTTTATTCACATTAATTGCAATATCTGGAAAGAAAATGTTTTGAATCAAATAAACTTCAAATAACCGCAAATTAACACTAGTATTTAGGTATTTATGGAGCGTAAAATTGATTGAAAAAACTCAAATAATTTGACGATACATTTAATTTCATTTGATGCGCACAATAATTCAATTAAAGGTCTCTTCAAATGATTGCTTATATCTCTAGCTGTGCACATTAATTGAACTGATATATATCAAATATATTCATCATTCTGCCGAATTGAAGTGCGCTATTATTGTTCCTTACAAATGAACTGAAGTGCTCATTAATTGATCATTCGAAAGCGTTGTAACTAATTAAAGATTAATGAGAGCATAATCATTTATTAATTGCTGCATCAATTTAATTGATGCGCATATCAAATCAAGTATACATATAGCTCTCACGGGCCCTTACTCTGACTTTTATGGAGGGATGCGGGGTTTTAGGCGATTTATAATTACATGTAGTAGGCAATGTTTAGAGTGAATCCGACTTTGATAGTGCATTTTACTTTTTGCAGGGTACGGGCCTGCTTAATATATAAATCAACAATGAACACGAATAAATAAAATCTGTATTAATTGGGTCTTCAGCAAATTTTCTTCAGATTTAAAGAAAAGAAGTAGGCCCACGAAGGGTGAAAATCGGCCCTGTGAAATGGTCAAAATTAAAGTGAAGTTTCATCAAATTACTTTCTGCACGAATGATTTGTAGTTTTGCATTGATGTATACAAACAAGCGAAGTTAACATCTTCTTTTCTTCTTCCATTAAAGTACATCACCGCCTCTGGCGTATTTTCGTACTATTTTCGTGCCTCTCGTGCAGTTAAAATAGTGAAATTATTTACATGTGCCAATAAAAAAAAATGAGAGGTTTATGGTTTCAGTGATCTCTTGAAGATTTCAAGAGACCCACTGGCAACGGCGTCCTTTGGAAGTGTGTTTCAAGTCCTGATGGCGTCTGGGAAGAAAGACTGCCGGTATGTGGAGGTTCTGGCATAGGGCACTAAAAACTTCTGACTGTGTCCTCTGATAGACATAGCAGTCTGGACCAGATGTGTTGTTGGGATGGGATGTCCACAAGGTTGTTAACAATCCTGAACATCATGATCGCTTTTGCATGTGCCCTTCGATCCTGTAATGTCTGCCAATGGAGCTCATTCATCATGGCGGATACACTGCTGGTGGACTTGAAGTCGCCAATGACGAACATCGCCGATTTCCTCTGTACCATCTCCAATTTGCCGGTGTTATTGGCTGCATGGGGATCCCAGATGATGGTTCCGTATTCCATTCGTGTTAAAGGTAATCATAATCCAAAAAACATATACAAAATCGAGTGTAGGGCAACACGGACCTCCGAAAAAGCGAAGGCAGGATCAGGTGTCATGGAGGAGTAAGCATCCTCTGCTGACCGGTCACACCCGCCGTGAGCCCTTAGTCGAAATGAAGTAAACGGGATTACCCTTAGTCAAATCTAGTAGGAAAATGACAGTCTAACAAAGGGCATGAAACAAATCAGTCCAACATATGACTTCTGATTCTAAATCGCAAACAAGGTATTATAGCGACCGTAGAATTTGCGAAATGATGACTTTAAACGCATAGCATGCTCTTGCGTATCGATCAACTGGGAGATATATATATATATACCATAAACAGGTGATAGTGGTAAGGAAAGTTGACAATTGCAAAGTTAAAGTCATCACGCTTATCATATTCATATAATGTAGTTGTCAGTCTGCCATTAGAGTCAATGTTAAGTAAAATACCTCTATCTCGAAGTCGGTGGGACTTTGAAAAAACTTCGAGATATCAGGGGGTTCGAGATATCCAAAATCGATCTTGAACATTTTTTAAACGTAGGATATTTGATGCATCCATATGGGTTTACATTATAAACAAACAACCCGTTGTCGTCTCTTTATAGTTCAATACAAGTTGATGAATTAATATTATGGAATTTCAAAGACAAACATTTTCGTTTTTTATATCTATAACATCCATCGAACACAATGTGTTTCAAAGTTAAAATGATCGTACAAATTTGTATGTTTGCTTCACTTATATTATCGACCGCACTTCGAGATAAACCAGGTGAAATAAGGCTTGAGGACCTTGAAAATACTTCGACATAAGCGGAGTATTCGAGATAAGCTATGTTCGAGATACATATATTTTACTGTATATATATGTCAGATTCTGTGGTGTCCTTTATATCGAGTTCGTCGGGATATATCAAATGGACATAATTGTGAAAATTATCATTGTTAATTGATAGCACATAATTTATAGACCTATATGTAAGGTTGAAGGACACGGCAAATCCCGTAACAGTTTTTGTACAAATTCTGCTTCATATGAATATAAAAATAAGTCTGCCAATATGGATATCTAAGATCATATGTATCATACATTTACAAGTTTCCAATTGAATATTCGTGTGAAAACGAAAATCATCATAATATCTATCATTTACATTTTATATTAGCATTGAGCAAAATTAGAATCAAAAATTAAAACCAGATATTAAAATGACCAGTATCGCGTATGCATTTCTGAACAATAGTAAAAAGTAACATGCCTAATTTATTTCAATTTACAATGAACGTTCTATTGGTTAAGTTTTCGCCTATATCTGTTGAAAACAAGCAAGATTTTGATACCACAAGATAAACTGGTCCCTATTTTTTTTTAACAACAGGGAATTAAATTATTTCAGCTGTGAATGTTTTACTGAAGGTTGGTATCATTAATGGTCCAAAACACGTTTTTATTTTATGTGTGTACATGTATTTCTATCAATGCATCCTGTTATATGTATATTGCTATTTTATCAGACATTCAATATATATCCGTTTAACCTTATTTTGGAAATCGGTGGTCACCTTTGACCTCCATGCTATAAACAGAGAACTCCTTATCTGGATTATTTCGAAACCTGCTCTGTGTAATGGCTAAAGATGTGCGTGACGATGACCGAAAACTTATCTCCACATTTTCTCACGTTTAGGGCGTGTAATCGAAACCGATTGAGGTCAGTTTCTTCGTCAATGAAATGGTAATCATGAAAAAAGAGCATTTATACAATAGACATACATATCCTGGTTCCGAGTATATATGAATTCCCGATTGGTTCAGAGATAAAGCTTAAAATGGTAAAATATACATGTAACATTGAAAAGATATTACGTATGGTTATAAAATCAGTTAAGAATCGATTTTAACAAAATATTCAAATACATGTAATTAATAAATTTAGAATTCTGATTAAATGGAATAAAAATAAAATATGATTTTGTGTTACATTGTATTACAAATGGGATTTGGGTACTTAGTATAGCGATTATCATATTGTATTATATAATTCTGTGGCCTTGAAATATTGTTTTCAGCTGAATTCAATTATGTATCAAAGTCTTCATTTGAAAGGTCATACTACCATTATGAATTATCTGATGGTCAAGTCTGATTCACAATATATAAAGTACACCCCCCAAAACCCCCCAGCAAAAAACCAAAAACCCACACAGTTTCTGATCTGTGTTAATGATGATAATATGAAATGTATTTTTGTGTAATTCACCGTGTAAATAAATTAGAAAATTTACCAAGCACTCAAAACATAACAGATTTGTTCATGTACAATCATTGTAAATATTTGTACAATGGAGCCCCCCTACGCAAAATCCCTGTTAAAACAGTCTGAAATATGGAATGGTTATGCATGTACATTTTATTTATAAACTTTTGTTTGTCTATTCATATTTTGATAAGTTTATTTGTTCATGAAAAAAATACTTACAACAGCTATCAAAAACATCCCACCAATGTATGGTTAACGAAGTCGCGAATTTGATATGATTTGATAGCTGAACCCATCACAGTCTAGTTTCATAACAATAATTGCAGAAGTCAAAGTTTCAAATTGGTCTAATGTATAAACTAATTATAAGAAGATAAAATCCATGTTAAGCATGAACAAAATGTTCACATTTTGTGATTCTAGCCAGACCAAAAGTTTTTTTCTTTTTTTACTTTAAGTCCATTCACAATTCATGGTTTTGATTCGTAGTTTTCTCAAAACGTTTGGTGTCTTGACAATAATTTTAAAAGATATATGTTTTTAATATCGGTAAATTTTTCTTTCCACTTTTTTCCATTTACAATTTACCCAACATCATAATTAATGATTGTATATTTACATCTGAAGGAGACTGTCTTATGGATAGAGTATGTAAATAATTTTCGTATACCTGCTAAGAAATGTGTGACTTAAAATAAACCTGACTAGATTCATCCGTCATCAGAATTTGTATCTGAACATTGAACAAATTCATGTACATTTAGAATTTGATAAAGCGTTACACTGACCAAAATTCGCTACAAATCCACATAAATGATACGACCCTTTCCTATCACCTTGGGACAACGTTTCCGATATTCTTATCAAAACTCGACATCCTTTATCTATGGTATTGCAATAATAAACTCCATCCAAACACATTCCAGAACTATAGCATAAAACGGCACAATATATAATGAATAAATGATATTGATTAAAAAAAATCCACATGTAAAACCAAACAACTTGGATAACGTTGAGATGAAGTATTGTCAAATAAAGAACAAGACCGTGTTGCAGTCTATAGAATAGTACGACCCGATGACAAAATTTTTCCCTCCTTTTCTTACCTTGGTTTGTCCAGCTTCCCCATACAGGCGTCACAGTCAAACAAAATATAACCCAATACATAATCATTGGAACATCTAACTGACCTTATCGACACAAACCCTGATGTATGGGTTATTATACCGTTGTCGAAAAGATTAAATAGAGAGAACCCATATTTTGTGATTGATGATGGGAAAAAAAGTGGGGTATAAGTTCTCGTGCCAGCGTGATCTGAATACGGGTATCTATAGGGGTGGGAAAATAGCGGCCATACAAAAACGTGATCAATTTCTTATAAACTGGTCAAATGTCGATGGAAGGTTACTATGTACATGTATATATGTATGTAGGTATGTATGTATCAGACATGGCCTGGGGCGAATTACATTGAAAAGTAATGCATTAGAATACCATTACTTAAAGAATTTGGCATTATCATTTCTCTACTTTCTAAAAGTAATGCATTACATTACCATTACTCTTTGGTTATATAAAAAAAAAAAAACCACCCCCTAAAAAACAAATAAACAAAAACAAACAACCCCCCCCCCCAAAAAAAAGCTCAAATTAAAAAAAATAAATAAACCAAAAACTAAATTTAAAAAAATGTATGTATATGTATCTGTGTGTGTTTTATAGTAATCATGTCAGATAGCAGTGTTATTAAATTTAACCCATATTAACCCGGATTTGACACGTGAAGTTAGAATTGGACCAATATTGAAAATTTTGATTGCACAAAAGGTGTGCAGCAGAAAAAAATTCACTCGTGTTTGCACTCCTGGCACGTTAAGAAAGAAAACAAACAATGTCAGAATGTCGGTATGTAGACCACATTATAAGTCTTAAAATCAAAACTTTGCCTTCGTTTTTGTTTTACTGTTGGCTTTGTATTGAAGAGAGATAAAGCAGGCTTCCTTGGTCCCCATGAAGGATGGCTAAACCGAGGAAAACCAGATACTATGGCCTTATCTATATCACAGGATGACAATTTATTCTTAATCATAAATATATAGTCCACAATATAAATTAAGTAATATGAAATTAATCCCCAAAAGGCACTTTGTGCATTCTTTGATTAATCACTAACTCAGAGAGAGAGAGAGAGAGAGAGAGAGAGAGAGAGAGAGAGAGAGAGAGAGAGAGAGCTAAAATGAATATTTTGACGAATAACGAGGAATATCTGTACAAGCTGTGATTGTTTTTGTTGAGTTTATAACTGAACTTTCATTGTTTTCGTGGATGTACAAGCATGGAATCAAGTGGTTTTCACGATATACAATTTTTGCTAATAAATGTTTTTGTACTATTCCACGAAATCTAACGCCCACAAAAATTCCAATGTCATTTATTACAACTGTTTTGATTAGACAAATTTGAAGTTGAGCGAGAATTTACACATCAACAAATCAGAAAACGTGATGTTCCCGGAAACTATTCAAATTTTTGAAAATGTTAATACAGTGAAGGATTTGGAATTACACATTCTTTTTTAAAGAATTTATCGATGTGCAAACTCTAGACATTTTACTCACTAAGTTTAGGTCATAAAAGTGCTTCACATTTTTATTGGGTTTGTTTATAACCACGTGTAATAGAACTTGATACTATCTAGATATCATAGCGTACGCTAGCTGCAGATTTGTAGCGTTATGGTTTTTACTTTTGTCTGTTATGGCCAGACAAAAATAAAAACCATAACGCTACAGTTCTGCAGCTAAGCGTACGCAATCTCCTACATTGGAGACATACAAGAAATCCTCGATCGGTTGATTCCATATTGCCTCTATGGAAGATACAAGCTCACTGAGGAAAACCAATTAAGTTGGTTTATTAATAAATTCACTCATTAGAATCATCCTATATGATATCTGATATTGTGGCCATATTATATCTTATTCTTTGTTGTTCGAAAGTTCTACATCATTTTCCTTTCCATTTTATCAAAGAACATGTCGTTTTTTCATATTCGTCCTTACAGCCTTTTCGACGTTTAAAAAATATGAAAATGGGACTTGGAATACAAGGTCCATAATTGCTTTTTTCGTTTCCTATATCAACAGATTTAATCTACTCCAGACCCATACTTTCAACAAAAGATTTGTTTTTATATCAGAATAAATACAGCTGTTCACACAATTAAGTAAATTTCTATCAGTATCCGAAAAAAGCATCCACATTGGAATTATTTTCCAGACTGTAGATAGATTATTTAATCTCATTCCTAATTTGTATTCTTCAAGTATTATATTGATTTGGGTAGAAATCATTGCCAACGTGATGCTTATTCTCGTAACTAAAGTCACGAAAAAATGTATTTCCCCGAGCCTAAAGTTTTTAATATGTATTCCAAATTTTGATTCCATGTCCATTTTGTATTAAATTTTGTAATTTATCTCTCATTCATGCAGTCTGATTTTAGATCAGACAAGGTTTTTCAATCATTTCTTTAAGTTTCCATTTCCATAATCCTGGATCAATGTACTTTTCTTCGCCCTATGGATTTTTGATATATTACAAGTAAGACTGAAGATCAAGCTCATAAAACTTAAAGAGGATACAAAACTGAGAGTAGGGCAAACACGGACCTTTGGAAACACCAGAGGAGGGATCAAGTGTCTAGGACGAGGGGTCATCCCTATTGACCGGTCATATCCGCCGTGAGCCAGATAAACGGAGTAATCCATTGTAACGAAAATTTAATTTTCAGTAACCAACTTCAGTTTAAACATCGATTCAAATTTCTTCAAGTCATGACCCCAAGAAGTAGGGAGGGGGAAGGGCCACAATAAGGAATCAGATTTTTTAAATGTTGACATATAGGAAAAGGTGAAGATAACGAACAGTGATCAGTCTCGTAAGTCCCTAACAAATACATATAAAGAGTTGGACAAACACTGACCCCTGAATACATCAGAGGTGGGATCAGGTGTCTAGGAAGAGTAAGCATCCACTGTCGACCGGTCACACCCGCCGTGAGCCCATAGTCTTGATCAGGTATACGGAGCAATCAGTAGTCAAATCAGTTTGTATGAAAAACGGCTTAACAATGGCGTAAACCAATTTTCTTTATCGGGTAAACCGTGCAATCCATAGTCAAAATCAGTGTACAAAGAGCGGCCTAACAATTACTATGAAACACGTCAGTCAGCCAATGGCAAGTTGCATGGGCAGACTAGATCGTATGTAGACCAAAGAATTTGCGAAATGCCGACTTTAATTAAGGTGGCCCACTACATCTGGGAAAAGTTTCTCAAAACAGTACGATATGATTTAATTATGAAAGATATGGTGATATATAATAATTATACATGTGAAAATGGTGGAAAATATGAAATTTGAATACAAAAAACATTATTTCAAAACTTTCTCGTAGAAAATATGAACAAAAGTTCCTGGCGGAATTGAACTCGGGACAGGCGGTTTACCAAACCAATGCTTTACCTACTGAGCTATGAAGTTATACGATCAAATTGATCGAAACAAGCTATTTCACAAACTATTTAAATCGCCAGCTTGTGACGTTGTGTTATAAAGAGTATAAGCTTTAGTGTAGTGGGCTACCTTAAACGTGACTGTTGAAACCCTGTAACAATAACTTGTTGGTAAAAACCCTGCCTCCATTAAAAAACGCAAAACAAGCTCTTGCGTATCGAATAAGTTGAGAGACATACACACCATATGCAGGTGATGATGGAATGTTGCTACATAGATGTGGGAAGTTGACGATGGAGAAGCTGAAATCGTCCCGTTTGTGATAATGATGAGCTGTTAGTTTGCCGTTACTGTCTATGTTCAATAAAATATCCAAATGCAAAGCAGATATGGATGACTATGTGGTGTCTTTTACTTCTAGCTGACTTTGATAAATCGAATCGACACACGAATGAAAATTACCAAAGCTCATGAGTAAAATCTGCATCGTAAGAATATTAATAAAGAACTCATGTCAGCTAACAAAGGAGCACAATTCGTGCCCATGGGTAATCCAACAGATTGTTGGAAGACTTGATCACCAACGACTACAAAGATATTGTCAGTGAGAGAACTGCAGCATTGATTTAATGTCAACTTCAGAGTACTTGTGTGTAGAATCAGAGGTGGAGTTTGCCATAGCAATTTTTAGAATGACTTGTCACTGATGAATATTTCCTTTTTGTTGAAAAAGCAACTGTCTAGTCTTTAATTCATCGTGAGGAATGGTCGTGTAAAGAGTTGAAAAGTCATACGTTGATGTTGTTGATTTGAGAAACGTTCTGGGATTTAAATTTACTAGTTTGCAGAATCAACATATGATTTACACCACTGAAAAGTGATTTTGAAGATTTTCTTCTATTACAGGTGAACTTTGAGCAGTATAAGTTGGATAACCAAATCTTTTATAGTTTTATATCAGTGGTGATAATTAAGCAACATTATTTAGCACCAATGTATATGTGATATTTCTTGGTGATCTCCCTTTTTACATTGCCATTCCAGTAAATGCCAATTCACGCAATTAATGGTGTTATTAATAAGTTTATGGAAGAAACAAGGTCCAGCTGGCCAACATTCAACTTCTATAGAATGAAAGTTTATCCAAATCGAAACAAGAAAAAAATTCTCTTTGTAACCAATGCTACCATGGCGGAATGCATGGTTTTATAAATTGGCATGATGTGTTTACTCTTGACAACATTAATTACATTTATCGTATCTCATCCTACATTAAATTTACTTAAAACTAGTAACCTGGTTAACCTTGTCATTCCAGATAAATGAAATACCACAATTAAAACAACTTCTTTTACATATATATATATAAGGTATTCTACGTATTTTAGTTTTGGAATTCAATTAGTGTTTTGCCTGTGAATGTAAGATTTCGCGTAATTTGTTTTGTTGAATACCGACGTAAAAAAGAAATTGTACACTTAAAAAGTTAAATAAAACTTTATAAAAGTATAAAACTTTAAAAAAGTATTCTTTGATCGCTCTTTGTTTTTTAAAGGCATAGCTTAATATACAGTCATACTTCCCATAATCCTCTGCGTCTCCGTACACATACCATTTGACGCATAATTGATATCATGATAATCTACGTCCACGATTACAATGTGGCTTAATTACATAGCGCAATAATTATAATTGCACACTTATCAGGGATTTTACTTAATAAAAAACCAGATAATTTTATAAATGAAATAATTTTGCAACGTATATAGAAAAAAGAGAGAAAACTTAATATAAATTACAAACGGGATGCATTTGGTTTGAAAGAAAACATCGACTGGCCACAGCACACTCCTCTGGAGTTTCGGCCCTAAGCGATACGTAGTTAGCAATCAATTAGAATTTCTTGCATTCATTGAGAGTATTCAATGTAGTGAAACAGAAAAAACCATTGGTCTATGGACTTAAATTCTGATTAAGTGGAAGCTGGGATGTCTCAAAGCAATGTGGCAAGGCAGTCTGGTGTTCATATTATCACTGTAAATGCTATTTGGAGATGATATCGGCAAACCGCCCACGGTCAGGATACCTACGTGTGACGTCATGTTGGCGAGATACATAAATAAAGCGTCCAACGTAGCTGTATGGCTCTTGACATAGCAAGTGGACAACGCTCGTCCTTTTGCTGTTACGGAAATAGACAAGTGAGCTTCGATTGTTGTATGTACATGTCGTGTAGGCGATGAAACCGGTGATATCGCAGGCATGTTTTGCTGCTGTCATTACTCATTAACAACGCGTGTGATGTGCGGCCGTGCGATGTCCTGGGCTGCGTTTAAGATCGTAGCGGCTTGCCTAGCCGATGGACTATCTAGGCATCTTGAACGCAATGAATGAATTAGTCTCGTTATCCCTACGTAGGGCTAGCCTAGCACACCTTCAAGATCGTAGCGCTACCGATCTTGAATGCAGCCCAACTATACAGTGTAATGTTTTGCTGGGTTTTTAGGCCCATACTCAAACATTATGCACCAAGCACATGGGTTCCGACATTTCATTCCGTGCACTCATGTCTACATGTATCTAACATACAAAACCAATCACACACAACATTATAAATTCCGGATTCATTACATACAGAATGACGTTACGCTGGTGTGAATGAATGAAATGATGTGCTGACATAAAATCTTATCACTGTTAAATCCCTCCACTATCACCAAAGGGGTCCTCCCATGTGTAGTAATTCCACCCCAGATCATAACAACCCCTCCTCCGAATTGGCGGAGCTGAATAACACAGGCGTCTATGTAACGTTCTCCGGCACGATGGTAAGCCCGAACTCAACCGTCAAGATAAAATTTCGACTCGTCCGTAAACAGAACTTCCGCCCAATTCCTGTTACTAGTATTTTACGACAATGCTTCCTACACCACGCAACACGGTGACGCCAGAGCAGAACAAGACGGACAACAGACATCGATGTCCGATGTTGTCCTCTCGCAATCTGTTCCTTACGGTGCAAGGACTTACCCGTCGATTTCCAAGGATGCTTCTAGCAGCTAAGTACACTGATTGGAATCGATTAGGCAAATATGACGTCCACATTATATGTATCTCGCCAACGTGACGTCACATGCGGGTGCGGTCTTGAAAAGTGCCAACTTGCAGATATCGTCTCCAATAACATTTACAGCATTTGTCGATATAAATTGGCGAAGTTAACATTGTATTAAAAGTGATCACAATCTCCAACAAGAGGTACTGTGAGCAATGCTCACTGATGTCATTTTATTATAGTTATTTTTTTAATGTGGCTTTGCTTAGCGAATGCCTGATTCCTCAAATAGTTTTGAAAACATTTTGTATTGAAAACAATACCCATTGAATACTAACACAATTTTAAAAAGTATCGTTTGTTTATATGCACCGTGGAAGATAGTCTATATATATGACTTCAATTTGCTTTTGACAGCTACAATTCATCTGTTTGTTCTGGCTGTGTAAGACATGTAAACACGTTTGAGCTAAAATATTTGAATTTTTTATGTTAAAAATGCTTAACTTATTACATGGCATAGACAGTACAGATCTATATATTCTGGTACTTTACATTTTTGCTGACATTAGAGATATAATAAACCCAATTAGCATTTTAAACTAATATCATATATTTTGGCTCAAAAACGTGTCCATATCCTCTTAATTTATTTTGTTTCAAATTATCTGCAAAGTCTATCCAAGAATTAATTCTAAAATATATTTTTTTTAATTTGAAGCATTTGCAGGCCCGATAGCGAATGTATGCGGTCTCGAATGTTCTATGTATCCATGGATTGACAGTATGAGTTTCTAGGGTCATACCTTAGTAGACTAGCACTCGTCAATCTGTATCTATAAGCGTTGATTCATACAGTACTGAAAATTAGGTTCTCTTTTTACCTTTTATTAACACGTGAGTATGGGTACCATTTACATGTATTAAAAGTTATTGAATTTGAATTGGCAGACCTTTCGCACGCTAAGAAATATTTCAATGAGTATTCATGTCTATAGTGTGGAAACATATCGGCCTGCAGTATCTGTACTGCTTAATGAATATATAAATAGTCATTAAACAGAAATAAATCAACTGAAGATAAACTCATTAATTACAAAATCAATATCAAAGCATGAAACAAATTAATATTAATGAAATATAATTGATAGTACATAGTTCACATGCAAGCGCAAAGGAAGTTGTCGAATATGTAATGATCCCCTCCCCAGACCGTCGCGATAGATGATGGTAGCTCCGCTCGTGATTGGAGGTTCCTGCGTTTCGAGCACGTGATCGGACCGGCCGCTTCAAACTTAGACGTTAAATAGGGGAGGGGGAGATGTGATTGCTCGTGGCCAGAGCTCAGCATTTAGAGTGAGATTCAGGGTCTTTCGAGAATACCTAAATCGGAGGTCCCGTGTCACAGCAAGTTGGCACGCTAAAACACTCGCTCTAACAAGCGTAAGTGCTAAGCATATCCATTACCGCAAATGGTGACCGTCGCATAATGAGTGAAAAATTCTCACGTGACGTTAATCAAATCATCACCCCCCCCCCCCCCCCCATGTATTTTAACGTGTTTCGTTCAAGGACAAAGATGACAGGTCATATTATTTATCCCACATACAATAGAATAATGTAAATAAATCTTCTACTCCCATTACCACATAAGAGGATCTATTTTGATAGATGTATAGAGCCAAAATAAATTCTAAATGAATACCGACATACCTCCTACCTTATATTTTGATGTGACCCTTTTCAGCGTATCACAAGTATTACGTAAATATAGTTTTAATGTGTTTGCCGAAATATTTTGTACAAAAGGAGCGATTAATCAGGGAAAAGACAACAATATTTATGAATTTCACTAGCTTACGCAACTTTATTTAACCGGAAGATGGAGTACGAGACTTTTAAATATCTTTGGTATTTACGTCATTTTGTTGATAAAGATAAATTTCAAAATGTCCATACTACAAAGCAAGTGCAAAGAGAAAAATTATCATGGAATCATTAGTGATTAGTAGAAATGTTTTCTGACTTTGTTTCAAGAACCTTACACGTCTAATGTATGGACGCGTCAGTGTGAAATCGCGCGTAAATCAAAATGTGGAATTTTTGAATGGTTAATTTAAAGTACTTTCTACGCTAATTTTGGATAAACTTTTTTCTTTCATTAATTTCATTTAAACAAGCTGAAATGAGATAAACTTGTGTTGCAATTTTTTGAGGTTGTTTACAAATGACTGGACTATAACGCCCCAGCATTTGATATTATTGGTATCTCCTGTTACCGTAATCACCTACTAAGGTGTTAATGATAATTAGTGAGTGAACAAACACGTTCCAAGTACAATCAACATCACTTGTATAACATAAACTGAAATTTCCAAATTCAAATCAACACATTTCTCTTTGAACAAGCCGCATAGCGAATTGATGGTTTTATAATTGGATGATGGTTTACTCTTGATAACATTAATTATCGTAAATCTTATCTCATCCTACATTAAATTTACTAAACAGTAACATTTCAGAAAAATGAAGATCAACATCCATTTACCATATATATAGTGTCTAGTATTTTCAGTTTCATAATCAGGTCTCGGAATTTAGATTCGTGACATTAAGTGTTGCCTGTAATGCAAGATTTGTGTTTATATTCCAGTTTAAATAAGACTAATAGATTGAATAAACATAGAAAGTATTCTTTGATTCACTCCATTTTTAAAGCATAACGACTGAGTATTTACAGTAACTAAAACGCGTGTATTGAGTATTTGTAAAGTCGTTGTTTATTCGATTTGCCGTGATGCCACAATACTTTCTGGAGTTGGCCTAAGTAACAATGGTTAGTAACTCGATTAGAATTCTTGTCATTCATGACCAATTTACGTAGTATCATGAACAGAAAAGCATTGTTTTGGAAGAAAGTTCGATTGCAGAGCAAGAAGCATGGTGTCTCAAAGCAATGTAGCAAGACAGATCTGGATTACATCATCAAGCGGATTTTAACTTTGATCGTCAACTTTCCTTTTTATGATTAAATTGTACATGTACCACCATCACCTGTTTATGATGTGATAACTACATGTACAATTGATTCCGATACGCAGAGCTCCTTGCGTATGGACTTTTTAAAGCAGTCCAAATACTAAAAAATGCTCAAGACAAATGGCAGGTGCTGTAAATATGTTCGGGTAAACAGGAAGTAGATGCACAGGTCTGAAATCGGATCCACGATATGGACCCCACTGTGAAAATTTAAATTCATGAACGATAAGTAATTACTGAGTAAGTGTTACGAGATTATTTCCCGCCGCCAGTCCCATTTTATAAGCCGGTTTTTAACTCGTGCACCCGGCAAAACTGTTCAGTATTAACGAATCTGTTTTAAATCATCATTTCGTAATTTACCGCACACCACGGATCGACTATAAGAATGACCTTCTTTGCGATTACAATTACAAAATCACTAATCATATGGTACTTATTTGTTAACCCTTGGTGTACAGATTTGACCGGGTAATTTCAAACTATAGCCACGGCAGTTGCGACGTCACCAGAGGTGCTTATCCTCATGGAACTGCTCTGCCTTCGTGCTTTTTTGTCGGGGTCGAGAGTTTGAAGTACATTCGATATATAATAATAATTTACCCCCGCAACGAAGTTGTGGGGGGGGTTATACCTGAATCGGGTTGTCCGCCGTCTGTACACTGCAATGGTTTGCCGAACTCTTAAAGTGTTCCTTTCACCTAGGTGAAACCATATTGCACTTCCCATGGGAACTATCAACGGAAGAAGATTGTTCTTCCTATCAGCCATTTGGGGTATCAATGTCATAGCAAAGCGCACGGCATTGGATCAATAGCAAATGGTTTCCGAGCCTCTAAAGTATTATCCTTCCACTAGGTCCTCATATCCTAAATGGAGACTTACTGTATAGTTATGAAGATTTTCCTATAGATTTTGGGTCCATAGGTCAAGCCACATGCGATAATGACTGTAGCATCAATGTTACGGCTCTAAGATGTTTCCTTTCCACCTACGATCACATATCGCTACATATGATTATCTATATGGACGCAGACTGTTCCCTATTGATTGCTCCAAAGTCAGCCACTGTATAATGATAGTATGCAAAATGGTTCGCGGCTCTCAGTGTTATCTTTTCCCCTAGATTCACATATCTGAGAGACTCGCATGCGCGAAGTTCGTTCCTATCGATATTTGGGGTCAAAAGTCAAGTCACAGCAACACGGACATTTACTGTCAACTAATATGATTTACCCTACCTCTGAGTGATTATACTTGCGTCCTAGAATTACCCCTATTTCATATATGGAACTATTACCGGTACGAGATTTTCCCTATCGAATGTATGGTTCAATAGGTTCACGGCAACGCACCCTCTGCGACATAAGCACCAAAGTAATTGTGGCTGTATGAAGCATTTCCTATGCTACCTACGAAATCCATGACATACAAATGAAACTGTCCTATCGAGTCAAAATTTTCCTAATTGATTTGGGTTTCGAAAAGGTCAAAAGCAAGCGCTCTGGACGTATAAGGTACATAATGAATTTCCACTCCTCTCCAATTTCCTCTCCCCCCCCCCCCCCCCCCCTCCTCTTCACTACATCGCACTCCATTCACTGGTTCTCCAACCATCCTTGTGAACATAACAATATCCCTTCGGGATGGTGAAGCGGAGTATCCTTAGTGAT
>CAJDSM010037771.1:2870-13182 GCA_903981925.1 Ostrea lurida
CTACGTAGCACTATTCCTCTATCCGTTGACGATCTTGAACGCAGCCTCCAGTAATTTGGCATCATTAAAGTTTACTGACTCCGTGTCAGTATCTGGACTTCAAGTTACTGCCGGTTCCAGATATTTCGTACTCCGGCATTAATAAAGTAACTGACCTGTGTCCAGAATTTCATACCCTCTGGCACTTATAAAGTTTACTGACCCAGAATTTCAACATCTGCATATTAATATAAGTTAACTGACCCGTGTCCTAGAATTTCGTACTCTACGGCATCATAAATTCCCCCGTATCTGGTTCTCTGCTCTAGCTTGCTGTATTGGGAAACTCCTGTTGGGGATAATTTATACAGGGCCTGTCATTGTTAGGAATTGGGTTTGGGGTGCTGTCTAGATAATAGTAACAGCTCCTTCAATCCTCCCCGTGGTTCTCCTCCTGACTAAGTTAACAAAATCATCCAATTTTAAATCGAATGAATTTAATATAATGAACTCCAGGTTTTGATAGCAGTTTGCTATGACCAAACCAAATCAATACTTCAATACTATTTTGGCTATTTTTCCCTCATAGGAGAATAACAATACATTGACTCATTGCTACGATTGAGTCAGTACTAATGGATTCCAGTCCCCCTCTCTATTTATACCTGAAGTCCGATGAGACTGTATATTCTCTATCATATCCTGATGTCCATGAGTGTACATTTCTCTCCGTCTATCATACCTGATGTCTGTTGGAGCGCCCGTACATTCTCTCTCTTTAAGATGGGGTACTGGTGGTTCCACAACGCTAGGTGCTGGTCAGATGGTCGTCCCTTGCCGTCACAAATCCCCAGGTTAGCCCGTCTCCCCAACCGTAGGCCGGGATCGTGGCATGGTCATGTGGGAGGTATTCCAACTGCAAAGGATAAACCGGCATTTGCACATTCAGGATCTTCTGTGTGATCTTAACTCAGTCACCAAAATTAATTCACATCAGAACTTTCTTGTCTGTATCTAACCAGTCACTCAAACAACTGTCGACTTAGCTCACAGGAACTTGATAAACTGGGATTCAATTCTGCTTAGTAAGGTTGCATTTGATACCTCAGTTCGCCACATCAAACCCAGGTATGTTTAAAATCGTTTGGTGATTGGTTCTTTTGCTCTATTACAAGTGCCTAACTATTGAGTGTAAAGTCTATAATTCCGGTCCTTGTCATGCTTGATTGCAATTTTTAAATGACACCACCCTATTTTTGCTATTTTCCGGTGATACCTATCTCTTTGATGAGAACGTTGGAAAATGTAAAAGTGTAAGACAGATCAGATGGACAGACAGGACAACAGGTGATCAGAAAAGCTTTATGAACTTGAACCCCAGGAGAGTCGGAAAGATTCCGGGGGCAATAAAGAATTTAACTCAGAAAATGTGAAAGGTTAGATATACGAGAAGGTGGTAAGGGGCATTACTCACTGAACACAACACACGACTAACGTTATTGTAGAGGGAAAACAAAAAAATGTATCCACTTAGGTAGTATGAAGATATCTATAAAATTTATTGTGAAAAAAAATGTATTTGAGGGCAGAATTACCTAATAACACTTGTCCCCGCACTAATCTATAGTACCTTATACTAAACTACCTTCCACATTTTCTGTGGGGTCACATTTAATGAGTGACATAAGTGTATGGCATTATTCAATGTCTTAATGCACTTCTGTCCTGAAAATTCTTTAACCAAGTGCTCTCTATCTTTATCTCCTCTCTCTCATTTATCTCTCTCTATCTCTCTCTCTCTCTCTTTATCTCTCTCTTTATTTCTCTCTCTCCTTTATCTCTCTCTCTCTTTCTCCCTCTTTCTCTCTATCCTTCTCTCCTCTCGTCTTTATATCTCTCTCTTTATCTCTCTAGTAGGTTAATTCTTGAAAATTGGAAAAATGAACAAATATTTCGTATCTGTGAATGTATTCGAGGAATCGGGTCATATGTGCAAGTCCCTACATCACATGATTCGAAGAGTCGAACAGCCATTGTTACACACATTGCAACAAATAAATGCTTGCATATGCTTTCTCTAACAATCACAGACCATCTTATTACTTGATGACGTCTGAGATTTCTCATAGACCAAAGTCGAACCCATGAAAGCCCAGGGGTAACTTTTAGGAACACAATGTAATATAAAGCATGTTAAGCACCATGAAGAAACTAAATTCTTAAGATCTAGTCAAACTTTTTAAAATGACGGATAAAATTGTGTAATTCTAAGGCATCTAGTATCAAAGCCCTATTCCCTTTCTCAACAGCTTTTTATATCCCATTTCATTTCAGTCTCACAAGTCTTTCACTTTCTTCATTCTTTATTCTCATATAACGAATGTAAAATGCTTTTAGCTCAGTGGCGAACTCCCTGACAGAATTCCCAAGTTCCATATAGCCCATTCAGTCTCATGTACGTCTGCTGTGGCGACTTTCACTGTAGGCAACCTTTCTCCTCCGATTTTTATTTAAAGGATTGTTGTCTGCAAATCAAATTCATAAATCTAAGTTAAATCTTCTAATGAGGATTTAATTTCACCTATCATTCAATAAAACATAACAAAACCTTTAATCATTGATGTTTTAAAACCGGTAATATGATCCTTCAATGGTATAAATATTTTGTCATACTTCGTCAATTCAGGAGTTAACAAATTTCTAACACAAGAACTATTGTTTTTGTAACCCGCTTCTATCTGTTATTCAAAAACACTCAGAATTTTTTTCCCCAAGGTACCTGGAATTTTTCCTCTCTTAAGAACAAAAATAGCAGCCACCACAATTGCAGAAACAACCAAACACACACTACACTATTACAATAACCACTGTAGAAAGGTCGTCTACTTCCGGTTCCGGTTCGGGTTCGGCCAAGTTATTTATCCATCATACCATGACAATCTACAATGTATTGCACCACGATACAATATTTTGTACTTCAAATTGTATGTTTAAATCATATTTCTAAGATATAACATTAGTTAACGAAAAGAATTAACGTCCACTTTGCCTCCACCTCTTGCATTTTTACTGGATTGCAATTTAAACACTCTTCTGATTCATGAGCAACCCATCAACAAAACCCGCCCTCCTAATATAGCAGTACATCCTTTTACAAAATAAAAACATTTAGAGTACAAATGCATATTATTCTAAATACATATATTTTTATACCATAAATTCAATCAGTTTATGTTTGGGTCTCTTTTTGCGGGAGACCTAGCGATCTTCAAATTAATTAAATTACACCGTAAATTTATAGTAACTTTCCTCCAGCTGGTGGAACGTCACAGTCTGATGAAAAAATTATCAACAGGAGCAAAACGAACAAACAACAAATTTCACCAACTGAGTACTAAAATTTGAAATGGTTGACACTCACCCTGATTGTAAACTGGAATGTCTCCTGATACATTGGACGGTGTCTTGGACAAATTCCATCCAGTACATAAATAGCGTGATCTGGGCTGAAGTTTCGACCAGTTATTAGCTACGAAAGATGTTTATTCCCGCCTCACAAACCTGACTGAACGGCGCGCCCTCCCTCGTGATCCCAAGGGGACACAAAAACAATCTTCAGCTTACTGTTCTTGTTCACCTTTTGACACTGTATACTGAGTTACTTCCCCTACAAAGCGCTGTTTTTTCCGTCCCCTGCATACATATTTACACAATGCCATCAAACTAAGGTTCATGCCAGAAGAGAGAGAGAAAAGAGCGAGAGAGAGAGAGAGAGAGAGAGGAGAGTAGAGAGAGAGAGAGAGGAGAGAGAAGAGAGAGACAGAGACAGAGAGAGAGAGAGAGACAGAGACAGAGAGAGAACTAGACAGACAGGACAGACAGAGACAGAGAGCAGACAGACAGACAGACAGAGAACAGACAGAGACAGACAAGACAGACAGACAAAAGAATAACTTAAAAGCTGTAAACGTATTATAATTTGCCGTGTCTTTATTTAAGCGGTTTAAGTAAATGAATGCCTTTTGCTGAAATGAAATATAGTGCACAGATGGTAATTGTGGAGGGTTAAAAAACAATACGTATAGTGGCAAAAATCAAACGAGGAATTCAATCACACTAAACACAAAACTTTAATTTTCGCGGTTTAATTGTATAACATGTACAGCTCTCATCAACATTGCGCGTGTTTTAATAATTGTGGAAGTAAGTTTCATGTCATTCGGATATCTAGCTCAATTCGATTACCAAACATATATAACTTATGAGGTAAGGTAGTAACACTCAGGCATCATAAAAGACTATTGAGGCTGACATCCATTGATAAAGGCCAGGACATTAATTCTATATATTTACCAGCTAGTGCAATATTATTGGTTTTTGTTTTAGTCATAATTAATGTCAATTTATATTTTACATATAGTTATGAGCGATCTGCGTCCTTCATATAATAATAAAATGTAAAATGATTCTTCATTGGGGTTATTCTGGTGGTGGGGAGGGATTGTCGTCTTCAATATTAGTTCAATGTTTGCATACCTATACCTGTCATATGAAACAGGTTGCCTATGTTAACGACATGGAACACAGTGAGTAAACATTGCAGAGTGTTCCGGTCCCAGGAACCCATAGCCCTCCACTAGCGCCCTCTGGCAGGTTCTCTTATCACAAAAGACCACCTCGTCCATATTCACTCCATATACAAACAGGGGCCTTGTTCAAGTCCATGGAGCAATCCTTTGCCCCATATCCTTCTTCACAATACACGTTCCTTAAGCATTAAATCAAAATCCGTAAAAACAAAGCTACATACCATAATAGTGTTATACTAGGGCTTAATTTTTTAACGAGAGTTCAATTTGGTTTTAGCTCTAAATATGTAGTTTCTGTATGTATAAAAAGAATGGCTTGTGAGGTGAATGTTCCATGTAGTAAATTATCTGATACATTTAAAGACAAATATACGAACAGAGATCAATTTCGTAAGTCCCTAAATATAAAATGGCGAAAGTAACAATGTATCAAACGTAATCATAGTCCAAAAAAACATATACAAATCGAGTGTAGGGCAACACGAAACTCCGACAAAAAGCGAAGGTAGGATAACAAAATAAGGTTGGGCAAAACACGGACTCCTGGCACACCAGAGGTGGGATCAGGTGCCTAGGAGAAAGCATTCCCTGTTGACCGGCCACACCCCGCCGTGAGCCCATAGTCTTGATCAGGTAAACGGTACAATCCGTAGTCAAATCAGTGTGTGAAAAACTCCTGGCGGGGACATTGAACAATGCAATATAATATTTAAGATCTGAATTGTAAGCTTTGTATTCTCTTTGGGCCTACCAGATTGATCACTGCTCGTTACCTTTGCCTTTACATAGTACCACTCTATTTCCGAGATGACACAGTGATTTCAAGTGTCATTCACCAAAAGAAAGATTTAAAACATATTCCCCTTGATTTCTAAATTCTCATTTTTAAATTACTTGTGTCAATGAGGGTGGGAGCTTGTTATGGAAGTTTAAAACCTATGGGGCATCAATGGTTTAGTTTGAATATGTGTGTCTACCATTAACGCATGTGCCGTGTCCACTGCATTCGTTTAAGCACGCGATCTCCTTTATCTGCTGAACAATAGACGGTTTTCCTTCCTCTTTCTCCTCTTTGAGCGTCGTATTTTGGGAAAGTTCTTTCATGCATGTGGTCCGTAAGGCTTCACGAGTTCCAGCTGACCAAACAGTGGAGTTTGTTAACTATGAAAATACAGTGACAAGGTATTGGTGAACTAGATATATGTGATAGTCGGGAATCTTTTTTGTTTTAAACTGTACTTAAAGTTTATTTAATTCACATATGTTGTTCAGTCATTCAAGCACAGCGTTAAGGACTTCACCGTGCTGTGTACCTTTGTGTTTAAATAAACCTTAACACCAATTATTGGCCAGCAAATGAAGGATCGACCATGGAATCAGAAAGCTAGCGCTACAAGAAATAACTATTTCGATCATTAGAATATCTTACCAATATATCCAAAACACAATTCTCTATTAAGAAGTTCGAGCTGACACTTGGAACTTGACTACAAGCATTGAAAGTCTGCGACTTCTTCATGTAAGTATTACAGAACTGTGTAGCTGTCTCACGTGTCCAAATGACGTCTGCTTCTCGCTTACTCCGATAGACGTCTACCTATGAGATATTTTAATTAAGAACAACTAAATATTCATTAGAATAGGACAGAACAACTGAATGCTAACCAAAGTGTAAAACTCGATCATGTTTTAAAAAGAAAACACTCTCAAATTTTGGTTGCTCACCAGAAAATCAAATCATTTTGTAAAATGTTAATAAAAGATACCTCCTCTATGTTTGTGAACTGATCGTCTGAGACCTCAGCCATTTTGTAGGAGAACGGTCTGACGGCAGCCCGTCTGGAGCGGATTCTACACTTGTTCTTGTTGAGGGCCGGATTGTTTTCTTTGGCGCACTTGACAATGGTGTCCTCCGAGCACTGTCCAATGTCCTCAGGCCGATCCCCGGTCGGCCTTTCGTGTGCGCAGGTACAGTACAGTACACTGGCCTTCCAAGGAGTCAGGGCATTCAGTTTATCCTCGTCCATTTGTACCAAAAAGTCGTCCTTAGTGATGCTTTAAAATGTGTATATACAGGGCGATAACAAACATTAATAATTACCTGCTGACAAATTGGTAATCATGCACCGAAATATAAAATGGCGAAGTAAAAAATGTGTTAAACGCAATCATAGTCGCAAAAAACACATACAAAATCGAGTGTGGGGCAACACGGACCTCCGACAAAAGCGAAGGCAGGATCAGGTGCCATGGAGGAGTAAGCATCCTCTGCTGACCGGTCACACCCGCCGTGAGCCCTTAGTCGAAATAAAGTAAACGGGATTACCCGTTGTCAAATCTAGTAAGAAAATAAAAGTCGATAGATTGTGATTGTTCGTAAAATGGATATGAAATTGTTTTTGCAGCGACTCATTCTTGTTTGTAGATATATTTTCCTAGGGTACATATGTCCACGCAATGTTACAAGACTACACGGGAGTAAGAACAATCAAAACGTTCATATGTACCCGATCCAAAAGTGATAAAGACGAGACTTTAGGGCTCTGTGGACTTAAGACAGGGGAAATCAGAATGGACGACTTCATGGAACAGAGATGGTAATCTATTAAGGCAGAGAAAGATTCATACAGTTACTGGAGGTAAACGTTCATGTTAACATCGAAATGTGGTCAATTGAAAAGATGAACTGTTTCGAATTCAGTTTGCAAGGGTCAAATTGCATGACTCATGGATAGAGATGGTCATTTATTAAAGCAGAGAAAGATTCATTAAGTACTGGAGGTAAACGTTCATGTTAGCAGAAATAAATTGGCGTAGTAAACAGTGTGTTAAACGTTATTCATTAGTTCCAAATACGAGGGTTGCCCGTAAAGTTCGTGGACAACCTTGATTAAAAACTGACAAATATTGATAAAGTATGTGAAACTAAACATTTTTTGTTTAAAATCATGTTTCATTTTATTAATATGCAAATTTTCATTACAACAACAAAGCCACATGTAGTTATAATTCTATCACATACAAAAGACACAAACTCATATCCAGAGCACTAAAATGAAAATCCCTTAACGTTATCCAACGTCAAACACTAAAGACAGTTTTTAAAACTTTCTCAACGTAGTCATCGTTAAACTCAACATACACATATTTCTTATGTTGCTTTAACCAGTCATCCAAAATGTGCGCAAAACTGTTCTGGTTTCATTACGTAATTCATATATAGATCATGGGATAGATATCTTTGAAATCCACATTTCACTGCAATTTCACGAAATTGTTAGTCGGCCGATCACTGTCAAGCACGTCACTAAGTTCATTTTTTGCAGCCACTGCACTCTCGGAAAGATGGTCTTCCTTCATGCACTGTCCCTTCCGTCCAAAAATCTTCTATATCGCTTAAACACTAATTATAATGAACCGCCATATTACAATGTTTTTCGACTGTTTACAGAATTCATGGGTCTTCTGTGGGTGTTTTTCCGATGTCCCACACCAAATTTTATCGCTGCTCTCTGCTCCAACCTTTTCCGAAAACGTCATTTTTTTGAACAGTGACGAAACTGTCTAAAGAGATCCAAACCTCGAATTCTCTGCTATTTCGATACTTTGAACGTTCAAATTTTGCAGTTTGACATTGAAATTCTATTGGAAACACCATAATGTAAAAATCATCTCAATTTCCGCGGAAATTCCAAAATACAAATGAACTTTATGAAACGATAAACAACTTTTTTCATTAAAAATTGCCGTGCTCCGGGTCACCATCCCAAGGTTAATAACGAAGTCATACTTGTAATATTACATATGAAAATCGGACAACATTTATACATTTTTATAATTCACATATAGTAAAGGTTATGAAATATGCTAATAATAAATATCTATAGCGCTATCTTTATATAAATTAAGTTTGTCACGAACGTACGGACAACCTTATTGGCAGACTTATTTTTATATTCATATGAAGCGCAGAATTCAGGAAAATGTTACGGGATAAAAAACAAAAAACTTGCCGTGTCCTTTCAACCTTAACTTATAGGTATATAGATGATGTCTTATCAATTAAACAATCATAATTTTCACAATTAGTCCATTGTTGATATATCCTGACGAACTTGAAATAAAGGACACCACAGAATCTGACAGATGTGCTTCATATTTGGATATGTTTACTTAATATTGACTCAAATGGCAAGACTGACAACTACATTATATGATAAACGTGATGACTTTGACTTTGCAATTGTCAACTTTCCTTTTTTGTGTAGTAACGTACCACTATCACCTGCTGTATGGTGTGTATGTCTCTCAGTTGATTCGATACGCAAGGGCATGCCATGCTATTGATGATTTTTTAAAAGCAGGAGGCCAACTACTAACCAAAAAGTTGATGTTGCAGGGTTATAACGAATCTCGTTAAAGTCATCATTTCGCACAATTCTACGGTCGCTTAATGACCTTGTTTGCGAATTAAAAAGTATCCTAAGTCATAGTGTTGACTGATTTGTTTCATACCATTTGTTATGACTGTCATTTTCATTACTAGATTTGACGACGGGTAACCCCTCCGTTACTTTTAGTCGACTACAGGCTCACGGCGGGTGATGACCGGTCAGAAGGATGCTTACTCCTCCATGGCACCTGATCCTGCCTTCGCTTTTCGTCGAAGGTCCGTGTTGCCCTACACTCGATTTTGGGTAGTGGCTTGTTTGGACTATGCATTACGTTGTTTTACTTTGTTACTCTGCCAATATAATTATATTATATCCTATATATATATAGATATCACTACTAATATATATAGTATAGTATCATATAATAAATTGTATATCATATATATATATAGTAATTAAACTATATTATAGTTATACATATATTACTTAATAATATATAGTTACACATTATAAAAGTATATGATATTCATAAAGTTTTTTTGGGTCAGAATGAATATGTATGTGATTGCCATTCATTCTCCTTTTACCTGTAAGTGTTTGATTACCGATTGACCGAAACATCGTGCACATTAGATGCTTACAATATGACAATCCCCAAATGAGAAAACAAGCTTTTGGTGGTTCAAGAAGGGAAAACAATTCTGTTGTAAAGAGTGAGCTTTAATTTTCCAAACATTTCTACAGAATTTTGAAATTTGACCATTGCTGATCTTTTGGACTGATGGACAAAATGTTACGAAGATATATCGATATAATTTACTAGCAGAACGGTCGATCCCATAGAGATGCTCTCAAATGGACATCCCACCGTCAGCTGATGAGGCTTAGCGTTGGTGAAACCTAATTGAAAGGTTATGGGAAGGTTCCAGAACACAAGGAGGTGCACAAAGACCTCATTGTGGCAAGCGCCAGAAGAATGGCAGCTCATAGGGGTCCTAAAAATAGTGCTTTGGCAAAACGCATTTGTTCATTTCATCGAATGTAATCAATTGATAAGTTGAACAGTTCAAGTTCAATTTCCTTTAAAGTCCAAAGGAACTGGTTATTTCTTGAACTATTTGATGTAGTTTTTAAATTCATGCAAATTGAAATATCCTTTTTCCTTATTGCTATGACACCATTTGCAATATTCGTAGGGTATACTTTCACCAAAAACGTCTTAAACTGCAAATACAACGAACATATAAAACATCATTTTTCGAAATTCTACAGTCGCTATAATGACCTTGTTTGCGATTACAAAATATCACTAAGTCATATGTTGACTGATTTGTTTTAATATCCTTTGCT
>CAJDSM010037784.1:7148-23166 GCA_903981925.1 Ostrea lurida
TCATAATTCATCAATAGGTTCGGGCAGTCCGAAGGTGTCTGACGGAGTTACGTAAATTGGATCCCAAAACTTCCAGAAGTTACTGTTACAAGATACATTGACGTATCCAGTAAATATTCTACCAAGCACCTGTCTTTGCTTGTCATAAAAATTTGACAGTTTGAAGGACAAACTTTAAACTTATTCTGCACAACATGCCAGAAGTGGTTAATCAAATATGGATCTAAATAATTCACAAAACTTTCCTCAATCAACAACTTCAAAACCTAATGACTTTCAAACTCTTTACAGATCATTCCTTACGATATACTAAATACTAGACATTGACACATATTAAAACAGTTGTTTCTTCAACAACATGGAAATGAAAATACATGATTCATATCTACTCATTCAAATAATATTCATAAATTCCTTTCAATTTAGACACAAGTACTCGAACTTGATTTCAAACTATGCTGAGTACCTCATTGATAATATCTGTGTAGTGTTTGGTGATATCGTTATGGATATCATACATGAACTGCGCTTCTTTGTTAAGTGACCTGGATTAATTCAAAAGCTTTCTACAGAAAGAAAAAATTCTAGTGAGGCCTTAACTTGATCTTTATACCCCCTTCAAACTCACGGATTTTTCTTACGAATCCTTATCGTATTCTGCAATTCCGTAAAGTACACGGATTGCTACGATTCAGACACTTAATAGTATTTGAGAACATTTGAAAGTATTTACGGGTCATTTACGATTATTACGAGTAAAATGTGCGGCAAACTTAAATTACGATTGTTCGATTGAACACGGATAGAATACGGAGCGGTTTACGAACATTTTACGAAATTTTCTGTGTGGGGTGTATTACGAACGTTAGGAAAAGTTATCGTTACTTAGGCCTGTAGTGTGAAACGGTTGTTACGTGTTTTCGAATGTGGGTAGTTGATTGTGTGTGTTTTGACTCAAAAGTGTTCAATATTGGCTATCTCATAATCATTCAATTACATTTATTTTGGAACAGAATGGTACAGATTAAAATTGTATCAGCTATTTACAACTGCTCCTTTCATTAGCCCAAAAATACTCGTAAAAGTAATGTATCTATTCGTAAAGGCTTATGGATCTGAACAATCCGTTAAAGCGATTGTAAGTGCGAAGCAAATGAAATCGTAAATATCACTTAGGCGTTCGATATATACGTAAACAACTCGTAAATTATCTGTAACATATCGTAAACTAACCGCAAATATTCCGTTAAAAACATTTTACAAGTGTTTTACGGATTCTTAAGAAGCAGTTTACGTGTTCTCTTGACCAGTTTACGATAGTTACGGAATTGTTACGAGTGATTAACGGGTTATTTAGGGGAAAAAGAAATCCGTGGACAATTCGTAAAAAAATGTTGACATGTCAAAAATTTTCGCCTAACTTTCACGATCCCTACGAGTGATGTGCGAGCTGTGACGAGTATGTTAAGGATACCGACGATGATTACGATGCTTGCGATTGACTACGGTCGGAGATCCGTAAGGACTCGTAAGAATAATCCGTAGTGTGAAGGGGTATAAGATACAAAAAGGCGAAAGTTAACATCGTGTCAAACGCCAATCATAATCAACAAAAAAAATATACTAAAATCGAGTGAGTACAACACGGACCTCCGACAAAAGAGAAGGTAGGATCAGGTGCCCATGGAGGAGCAAGCATTCTTGCTAACCGGTTACACCCGTCGTGGGCCCTTTAGTCGAAATAAAGTAAACAGGATACCCGTAGTCAAATCTAGGTAGGAAAATGACAGTCTAACAACGGGTATGAAACAAATCAGTCAACATATGACTTAGTGATAATTTGTAATCGCAAACAAGGTCATATATATAGCGACCGTAGGAATTCTGCGAAATGAAATGATGACCTTAAACGAAATTCTTTTTAACCCTGCAACTTATGTTGACGACGTTTTTATCTATTAATAATGACCATTTTTATTCTTGTCAATTTGATATATCCCAATCAACTCGGAACAAAAACACAACAAAGTTTTTCACGTCTGCTTCATTCTGAGACATTTTATTGAATATAGACATTAACGGCAAACTAACAAGTCAACTTTATAACAAACGGGATGATTTCAGCTTCTCCATCAACTTCCCATATGTATTTAGCAACAATCCATCATCACCTGCATATGGTATTTATATTTCTCAATTGTTTCGATATGCAAGAGCTTGTTCTGCGTACAAGGAGTCGTTAAATTGAGACAGGCTACTGATAGCGAAGTTGATGTTAATTGGATTTCAAGTCACGTTGCAAGTCAACATTTCGAAGATGCTATGGTAGTTACAACGATCTAGATTGCCAGTATAGACTGCCATTGGGAAAAATGTTGTGTGACGTGTTTCATTACAATTGTTGAGCCGTTTGATACACACTGAATTTTACTACGGATTGATCAAGACAAAAGGATCATGCTGGTGTGACTGGTCAACAGAGAATGCTTACTCCTCCTGGGCACATGATCCCACCTCCGTATATCCAGGAGTTCGTGTTTGCCCAACTCTTAATTTGTATTAATTTGTATACCTAATACAATCTAAGAGATACTGTTTATTTTTATCTCTCCATGAAATTGAAAACTACGACAAGTGTAAGTTTGGTTACTTGGTTGTTTTTATATTGTTTTACGTCCCTCTTGAGAGTATTCCACTCATGTGGAGACGTCATCATTGCCGTTGAAGGGTTGCAAATATAGGCCTGTGCTCAGCGATTATGGCCTTTTTGTCACATCTGCTTTGACGCAGTACCTCGGATTTTGTGGTCTCATCCGAAGTAGCGCCCAAATAAGTCGCTTCTTACGACAGGCAGGGGGTACTGAACACCTATTCTAATCCAAGTCTACACGGGGTTATGTCAGATTTGTTATCCAAATACAACCCGTATCTTTAAATAAAATCATAAATAAATGTGCATAACTGTCAGTCCAAGAACTTTGCCGCATATTCAAGATATATGGAGGAATTCTGACGCAACCCAAAATGCAGTTCACATGTAAATACATGTATACTAAATATTATATACTTCATAAAAAGGTAAAGGTAAGAAACCGTCATCAGAAAGAAAGATAGATAGATAGAATTTATTAATTTTTTATATATAACATCATCTCATTTGGGACAAGGATTCTCAATGAGAGTAAAAATCCGAATTTTATGTGTGTGTGTGTGGGGGGGGGGGATCAGGTGCCAAGGAATAAGCACCCCAGTTGACCTGTCACACCCAACATCTTGATCAGGCAACTGGAACAATCCATAGTCAAAATATGTGTATAGAAATTGTCTTACACTTGGTATGAAATAGGTCGAACATAAACATTGTTATATCATTTTACTTTTAATTTCTTTAGAAACGTCAATATGGATTATGTCATTGTGCGGATGTGTAGTGCAAAACGAAGATAGAACTGTTTTAAAACACTCTGATTCTTTATTTTTCCAAACTCCTTACAATGAAAAAACAATATTAGGGTATAATCATTTATGAAATGAACATTCGCGAACATGTTTGAAACAATACGAAATTAAAAAGAAAAATAAATATAAAATATGTAAATCTGTACTCCTTTCAACACTTCGCCGCGAGTAACATTTCTTTGGGTAATAGGTAAAAAGCCAAAATGTTCTTCTTTATCAACCAAATGTAAGAGATTGCAATGTTTAATAATAGCGAATTATTACGGTGGCTGGTTTAGGACAGGTTAAGGATTTTTTTTAAATTAAGTTGTCATGCCAGTTGCTGGGTTGTCCCAACCTGGGGCACTTGTAGTTCACTGCAAATAGTACATGTATGAAAACATCAACTATCAAAGAGACAAATCAGAAAGTTACAAAGGCCATGGTAGGGAAATACTTTTTGTTTGGTCCGCAAGATGGCGTTCCAGGGACGTAACTTGTTCGAAGTGTTGATAGGAGTATTCTTTTCAAAAATCTTCTGCATCCTGGATAGATTTGTTTTACAGATCCTAAGAGAGTAGTTTTGCTTGTTATCAGTTGACATGATGCTTAATCACAATCCCGACGGGTCAGTGTCGCTGGATCATTACAGATGAGAGGTGTAAGTTAATACTGTTCTCCTTCATCTCAAGTATTTTCGAGTCGTTTTATCCAAAAGATATAAACGACAATGAATCCATTGTCTGTAATACTTGTCTGTAATTAATGAATGTTAAACGAATCCAAAACCAAACTGAAGACATTTCCGCTGATCAAAAATGTTGTATGACCATCTATATCTTCTAATCCATTCAGTGGTCACACTCTATGCTAATGATAGAGGTCTTAATCGCTTTATACAATTGTTTTTGTACAGTTAAATGTCCTGCAATGTCCGCGACAGTCATGTCCCCAAAAAGGGCAACAAAATCACACTTGTTTCAGTAATGCTTTTGTATATGTATAATCTATATTACATCTATATTACATATAAAGGCAACGATAACAAACAGTGATCAATCTCGTACGTAACATTGGAATAGGATAAGCATAATATAATTATGAACACATACAATATTTAGAAAATTACGTAAAAAGTACATTTAGCACAAACACGTGGACATTGCTGTTCCTTCAAAACATCTAACAATGTTTGTGCTGGGTCACTATATCCAAATTCACATGTTTGCAATTATACAATTTAGAAACAAAACTTACAAAAATAATAAGAAAATATGTGTACTTTAATACTTTTTTCTTTTCTGTATATTGGATAGATTTATTTTCCTGTGTCCTAAATAAAATCATGGAGCCAACATTTTGGTATAAAAAGAACGAAATATTTCGATAAATTTGAATCAACATCGAATACATACATGTAAAGCATATCAAACATTAAGAGTTAGCAAGCAATATCGACACAATCTCACATACAGAGGAAATTTATACAGATATGTACAAAATCTGAAATATCTACAGGGATTTTACATGTTTCCTTTATGTACAAATTGTTGCAAATATTTTGAAAATATTGCAATTGATACGGTGTGAAACATGTGTCGATTACTCACACTTTGTAATTTAAATCATGTACATGTATATTTTCTTCTCCACCTCAATGAATCTAAATCGTGTAAATTTTGAGAAGGTGTTTTCTCCACCTCAGTGAAACAAATAAAAACAAGGAAACATCTACACTTTCTTCTTTGGCGTAATTAATCGCATTCTTGTGCGTCTCCAGACATCTGAAAACATCAACAGAAAGCCTTTAGTTGTCACCATGGACCATGGAAAAAGATCCCAATCAACATTGAAGAGATCATAATCAACATACTATTAATTCATTAAAACGAATTAAACCTATATTTTGTATTATTCCTCATACTATGTCGTGACGATCTCTATCCTACAGATTACAATTCATTTATAAAGGGGCATAGACACGTTTGAGCTAAATTATTATATTTGGCATCAATGTTAATGCTTACAAGATATTTCTATATGGCCAGCAAAAAAAGAATGACTTAGTTAAGCATTTTAAACATTTAAAAATGCCAATGTGAAATTTAGCTTAGAACGTGTCCCTTCCCTTTAAAGACTTTATCATTGTAATAATATCTAGATGGACATTATTGTTGTTTGTTATCATCCCCATGTTACAGTTCGTATATTACTATATTTTATAACAATGTATTTTCGTCCATAATTCATTGTCTTTCTCTTCATAATTGTAGTTATAAAATCCATTAATTAAAGAACCTCTTACATAATTCTTTGAGTATTTTTTATTTCCTGATATCAAATATTACTTCCCTGGTTCAGCGATCTTGTGTTTAAAAATAGAATTCTTTTTGAATAGAAAAATGATAAGTAGGCAAGAAACATGACATCAGTCAACAATCAAAAATCAATCCGACCTACACGTACGTTGGTAGTACATGATAATACCCCTTTTAATTATAAATAACCTTACCTTTTTGGAATTGGTTGCATCCTCAGTACTGTTTACGGAAGTACTATACGAGTTTCATCATCTCTCCCTGAAGCGTTTGAAGAATACAAATTATAATTAGATTCTTATTTCTTCATTGAAATTTGCTTTATGCGAGAGAAATGTGTAACAGGAATACTAGGTCCGTTAACCACAATACATAATTTCTGTATATTTCACTTTACCCTCTTTAATCTGAAATGTACTTTTAGAAAAAGTATATATAAACGTATTGGAATGTGTTCGGAAGCACTACAAAAAGCTCAGTTATCAAAGAGAAATATATTTTACATTAGAATATCATATCTTATAACAATAATGATTAAAACGTCAACAAAGAGAAACAGACCTTGAAATTCAACTAAATTGAATTGAATTCCAAGCATGTTTTTACACAACACTATAGGATAAACTTACGCTGGCCAATAACCCCCATATGGGTTACACGGCTGCACGTTCACACACTCTCGAGCTTCATATTTGTTTCCTAATCAGTAGAGAATATCCTTGTCATTTTAATGAATAGCAAACATTACATTTAGCTATATGTGTTTTGACCCAATATCAACAAAATAATTTAATTTTCTTCTACCAACAATAAAATGTCAAATTTGAATATATTTTTTATAAAAAATAATTGAATATATTGTGAAACTTGCATTTTACAACCGTTTACTTGAGTGAGAGAATAATGGGATAGCAATTTTAAGAATTAAGTGGGTCAAATATCACCGTCACAGTCGCCGCCGCCTGACTCGGTCCTGGCACTGGCACGACCTCTGGCGGACTTGCATAGAGTAAGTCCGTGCAGGTGGCTGTACACGTGAGACCACTCGTTCCAATTACACCACTCTCCTGTCTCTGAAACATGATGGTGGAAAGATTCAAAACATGTAGTTAAGGTTTTGCATTCCGAATTTAGATTTTGTAGTTTTAATACAATATATACATGTATTTGCGTTTGTTGTCTGTTTCGCAAAGTTACACAAGTTTGTTGCGTGTGACGTTTTACAGAAATACATTCAGTTCAGCTGCCAATCTCAGTCACGATTAAAGAAACAATAAGATCTACGTATCTTATCATCTTAAATCTTTCGATTAGAGACTTCACATACGTTAGAACCGTGTTTTGGATAGTTTCTACATATTATAAACAGTGCGCAGTTCATGGTGTAACTGCATTGTTTTCATCGTATTTGACATGTAAATATAGCAATATCCATCGCTTGAATAATTGGTGTATGATGTCCATGAATCAGTGAACTTTTCTATCATATATTCGTTAAGAATCAGAAGTGTCTAACTTGAAACAAATGAAGTAATAAAAGTAGACCTTATCTCATTCCCACACAAAATATACAATCAAACAGACAAAACTTGTAATTTTATTTTTTTCATTTTACGTCAAACCGGAAATTGTGCCATTGCCTTCAACTTTTGCAAATCAATATCTGGTGAATTGCAAAAATGTTTAGGGTCTTTGCTTTCCCCGATCCTAGAAGGATGAATAAATCCATCGTCTATTATGATCGCTATTCTGTAAGATACAGATACATGTATTCGTCCTCCTGTATAAAAAGATTTATTTATCCAATTCTCCTTAAAATTTGTAAAGAATCTGAAGAGTAGTCATTTCCCTTTCTAAAGGACTCGTTGATAATATAGATTATCCCAATGGTTTTGTGGTTGATATGACGATTAGCCAAACGAGTTGTGTGTTTTTATCGCCCGAAGCCTTGGCGGTTGGATAATCATATATCAAACCACAAAACCCATGGAGATTTCTTTTTATCATCATATTCATCCGATAAGCTAATGAATAACGATTTCAAAATTCCTCGTTATACACTGAGGCGAATTATCATACGTTAACGTTAACATTACGGCCGCTACAAAAATAGTGTTGTTGGGAAGTTTTAAAAAATAAGTAACACTGACAGTCGCAATGTTTAAATCATACAGATTAGTTGCGTTAATGAGAGAAAAATTTACATTTTAGGACAAATACATAAAATTGTGTTGAAAAAATTAGTCATCCAGTGATGACGTATACGTATGACGCGATGTTTTTGTCTCTCTTCTTCATTTGTTGAACATCGAGTTGGAATGGAGATAGGCCTATTTGTACTCGCCACTGATAGAACTTTGTATATTTCGTAATCATGGAGGTCGATGTGAGCTATTATAGTGATTGTGTTTTTACACTATTTGTATTCGTGATGGAATCGCTTGTGCTCGATGCAGGAGCATGCTAGATGTCGAGTTAGGCCTACCGTGAGTTCGGTGCAGGATGATGGAGTTGGAAAGGTTGATAATCCATTAATAAAAGGAGTTAAATAGTGATCAACGGATCTTTTCTTTGCTTCGTCATTGCTCTACGGGATTTGTCTAACACTCGGAGAGATTTACACAGTACGTCGATTCAGTTTCGAACGAAAAGGGGCGGGGGATGTTATTATTTGACTTTCAAGAACATCTATAAGATAAGTGCAATATGTTGAAAATGACGCACACGGGCCTTTCGATCTTAGGCATTTCTTGATAATCATATTACAATTTATTGTTTCAAATTTTAAAGAATTTGATCGCAACATTAGGGCCACTTCCATCAATATTTATAGACTATACTATCGATTTATGGAAATTGTCTCAAGCGGGGTAGGAATATCATACTATGTGTAGAAAAAATATCACAAAGTTGATATACTGGATGAAGGGGTAAATATGTGATAAAAACAGAAGTTCCTCGAGATCTAAGCTTTTCCTGATCTTGGAAAATATAAAGCAACGATAACGATTTACAATTCGTACTCCTAATGCATTCATCGCTTTAAATACTTTCTAATTCCTAAAAGATACAACGATTATTGCTTTCTATCTAAACATTAAAAGCGCTATATGTCCAAACAAATTCCCTTGCCTTCTAAACGATTCACTGTATCCTGAAGATTCCAAACAATGTCTCTCTCTAAACATTTTCTAATTCTGCGCAATACAGACGGATTTTCCTCCTTAAAAGACTTATTGATATCCGGGGAGATAGAAATTCCCCTCTTACTAAAAGATTCAAATAGGATCCTGGAGGATGGTCAGATGTCGACTAACTGATCATTGGAAAATACGGATAATATCTGAAGAACTTCTTTGATCCTCAGCAATACCTCTTCTAAATAATTTTGATCTTGCAGAATATATATGTTTCGTTCTGAAAGTCTCGCTTGACTAGAGGAATAATGACATTCTTCGTCCTCTAAAAGATTCAAGATCGTAAAGAATACAGGTATTTCCGTTCTCTATAACTACTACTGATCTCGACAAACAGCTATCCCCATCTCTAAAAGATTCGCTGATCTATAAAATAAGAGATTTCGTTTTTCGCCTAATCCATTATAGGTAGTAAAGGTAGAATAACAAACAAACGATCACCTCGTCAGTCCCAAAGACAAAATAGCAAAACAGGAATTGGACAAACACGGTCATTGTCTTGATCAGTGTAAATGGAAGTAATCCGTAGTCAGAATAGTGCGAAAGCGGCTAAGCAATCTGGCTATGAAACGTATCAGACAGTATGACCCATTTATACGGCCATAATAGCCAACTAATCTTAATAACGACCTATAATTTTGCTAAATGAGTATTTAAACGTGACTGTTGAAACTGCTTGCAACAATAACTTGTTTTCATAGTCTGGCCGATAAAAATGAACAAGCCTTGCGTATCGAATAAGTTGAGGACATTACACACCATATGCAATGATGATACGAATATTGCTGTATATATATTGGTGAGAATTGACGATAGGAGAAGCTGGAAATTCGTCCCGTCTATCATAAAGTTTGAATGTTTGAAAATGAGGCCTAGCTAAATATCATACCTTATAGGTAAATGAGGAGGAAAAAGAGTCTCATTACACATGATGACGCGTCAAACCTGAAACTGTTTAAGGATGGAATATTCTCCATTCGTTCAGATATATTTTTTTTTTGTATCAACAACTTTAAAATGTACACCTGTACACAATTCTTTATTAAAAAAAACGGGGTAGATAAATCAATATATAGTTCTGTTGTTTCATAAGCAAAAAAAAATAAAGGAAACTCAATAGATATTATGAGATATCGATTTCCTCGAATGTAGAAAGGGTGGGTTTTTTGGCACATTTTTATTATTATATTATCTGGAAGTCTTCAATGTGTGAATTTTTGTTGCTGAATGTACATTTGCGTATGCCCTTGAAATACTGTAACGAAAGCATAAGGTAGAAAGATACTTAGTGTATGCAGCTGGATACGTTTTCTTCAGAAATAGCATATCCATCTCCTAATTTAGAGAAATATCATATATCTAATCTATTAAAAAAATATTTTTACTTGAAATAGATGGGATTTAGCTTTTAATTTGAGATATATATTCTTTTGCAATGGGGGAGGTTATCTATTTCAATTCGGTATATGCTTTTAATCTTCAGATATCTCTTTGCATCGAGAGCGTGTACATGATAAAGGCAAAGAAAAGAACATTGATAAATAGATCAAAACAAGAGTGGAAAACTACAGATCTTTGGATATATCAAGAGGTGGGATCAGGTGTCTAGAGGAGTAAGCCATTCCTGTGGACCGCCACACTCGCCTAAAGCCCATTCCATTAATTCAGGTAAACAAAGCAATCCATAACTGGCAAACTAAGATCGTTATAAGACCAAATAGATTAGCTAAATACTGCCTTTAAAGCGTGACTGTAAAACCCCTACAAAAATCTTATTTTAACGCATAGCCTGTCTATATTTCACAACTTATGAACGTCAAAACCTTTCGGTTTCGAAAAAATTGATTGACATACGCACATATGCAGGTGATCTGGAATGTTAACTATTTGAATTATGGTAGTGTTGTACAATTGGAACGCTTGGATATCATATATCAATGAGTTGTTAGTTGTTACTTGCCGCGTTAATATATATGTTCAAGTTAATACTCCATGTACGAAAACAGAATGGAAAACTCTGTGGTGTTTTTATTTCTACACAGAAATGGAAAATCTAATTATCATTGTCAATAATTGGAATGTCAAAGTCAAGAGCCGACAGCTAGAGATTTCTTCTCGTGTGTAAAAACTTTTGAATAAACTGCTCATAAAGAATTAAAAACAGAGACTCATGGGCCACATCGCTCACTTTGAGCACTGTTTTCCCTACGCAAAGAGCAAGTAAGTAGCAACTTCAATCTCGCCCTAATGTGGCCCACCCGACCCTCAGAAAGGGGATCTTTGAATCAAACTCGGAATTCTCCACTTTATCTTGTTCCAGCGTTTCTGGCCCAGTGGTTTTTTGGAGAAAGCTGTAAAGACTTTTTTCCCTATTAATCATATGTAAACTTTGTTCCTATATGGGCCGGCATCAATACCCCCGGGGGTCATGATTGAACACAACTTGAATATTCCGACATACATCCAGGAAGCTTCATATAATTTCAGCTTTTCTGGCCAGTGTTCTTTGAGAAGAAGATTTTTAAAGATTTTCCTCATATAATCATATGTAAAAAACGTTGATCCCATATTGGGGCTGCATCATACCCCCGGGGGTTCATTGATTTGAACAAACTTGAATCTCCACTATATCAGGAAGCTCTTCATATAAATTTCAGCTTTTCTGGCCCAGTGGTTACATGAGAAGACAGATTTTAAAGATTTCCTTATATATCAATGATATAAACTTTAGATCCCTATTTGGGCCCCATCGTACTCCCGGGGGCTCATGATTTTGAACAAACTTGAATCTCCCTATATCTAGGAAGGCTTTCATTAAATTTCAGCTTTGCTGGCCCAGTGCTTTCTTGAGAAGAAGATTGGTTAAAAGATTTCCTATGTAATCATATGTAAAACTTTATACCGCTTAATTGTGCCTATCGTACTCGCGGCGTCAAATAGATTTGTATACAAACTTGAGCCATCCCAACTATATAGTCAGGAAGCTTTCATATAAATTTCAGTTTTAATGGCCCGTGTTCTTGAGAAGAAGATTTTAAAGATGTTCCCTAAATAATCATATGGTAAAGACTTTGATCCCCTATATGTGGCCCCATTTGTACCCGGGGCATGATTTGAACAAACTTAAATTCCTCCACTATCATCAGGGAAGCTTTCAATGTTTTCAGCTTTTCGGGCCAGTGAGTTCTTGAGAAGAAGGATTTTATAATGCCACCAACCCTATTTTTGCATTTTCGTGATTAATCTCTCCCTTTGATCAGAGGAGCCTGTCCTTCATTTTGAACAACTTAATCCCTTCACCCAAGGATGATTTGTACTTTAGTTTGGTTGAATTTTGTCCAGCGGTTCTTGAGAGAAGATCAAAAATGTGAAAAGTTAACGAGACGGACAGACGGAGCGGACGACGGACAAAAAGTCGATCAGAATAGACTAAACTTGAACCTTTCCGGTTAAGTTGAGCTAAAACAGATCAGGCTTACAAAGAGCACTGTTCGTGACCGATGGAATCTCCAACAGATTGTTGGAAGACCTGATCATCAAAAGCTGAAAGATATTGTAACTGAGATTTCCTCAATACATTAAGAGAATGAATCTCTAATTTAAGCTTAAGGTTGCTAAATCTGAGTCAAATATGGATACAAAAAATATTCAAAACAACACCCAACCAAATTGTCAACACGGAGCTGAATACAAAGTAAAAGTAATTATGTCATACTGACACTGTGCATTCGGCAGCGAAACAAATATAACTATCAAATTTTAGACTACGATAATTCAACTATGTTGGAACTGTTTGAAAGGCAACTTTATGTGGTAATATTGGTACATCACAAACATCTTTAATGCCAACATAATAAATATATTCAGGTAGATAATTATCTAAGAAATATTACAGTATCAGTCTTTCTTTTATTCTCTGGTGGTCGGGAATGCCTTCACATTAATATATACGAGGTAATACTATATCTTATACATAATTATCCAGATGCATACTTAACATTGTTATATACGAGGTACTTTTATATTACTATATACTAATTATCAGATGCATACTTACATTGTTTCAAGGAGTAATTCATGAGGAAAGATTAACATTATAATTTATAAAAATACAAAGACAAAGCAATATAAATATTTCCTTTTAATATATGTTTATTTCACCTTTTTCTTCAATGGAGGGAGGACAACATAAATATATATTAAAATTTAATTTCCTACCAATTCCTGATTGCAACTATGATTACAAATCACGTGGCTCAGCCTCGCTGAAAAGGTCAAGTGCCCAATCGGATCACGCTCGCCATTTCCCGTACCGTCATTTTCGTTACGGGAATAGCCGAGTTGTTACGATTGGTCAATGCAATCTCATAAAACCTCACCAATCATCCGGACCGTGGGGGCCGGGTTAGAATAGGTCCCAGCATCCCTTGCGTGTCGTAAGAGGCGATTCGAATGGGGCGGGCGGTCATTTTCTACTACTAGATTTGACTACGGTAATTCCTGTTTACTTTATTTCGACTAAGGGCTCAGGCGGGTGTGACCGGTCAGCAGAGGATGCTTACTCCCCATCATGCACCTGATCTACTTCGTCTTTTGTCGAGGTCCGTGTTGCCCTACACTCGATTTTGTATACATGTATGTTTTTTTGGATATATGATTAACGTTTGGACACAATGTTAACTTCGCCTTTGTTATGAGACCGGAAAAACCGAGTTCCTTGTCACAGCAGGTGTGGCACGAAAAAGATTCCCCCTGCAAAGGCCCTGAGTGCCGAGCATAGGCCTAAATTTTGCAGCCCTTCACCGGTTATGTGACGTCTCATATGAGTGAAATATTCTCGAGATTGACGTAAAACAAGAAATAATCAATCAATCAATCTCCAATCATCCACCATATTTACATCACCATAATGCGTCACAATAGCAGGCTCAGTCTTATTGTTATTTACGCCAAGGGCGTAGAAATAAACGCACAAGATTCAAAAGTGGGAATAGTAAAGTAAAGGTCAAAACATCGAAGGACAATGCAACATGGTAAATAGGTAAAGAACATCGAGAGTTCTGGCGAGACTTTAATGGACTACTGTGCAATGCAAAATATGTATAAATTTAATTTCCTACCAATTCCTTAAGAATCAAGACAATCAATATATTGATGCAATTATGATACAACTCACTTGGCTCACTGCCAAGCTGACACAGGTCTATGCCATCCCAACAACCTCCTCCAATCACCCGCCATAGTAACATTACTATAGTACGTCACGATAGCAGACTCGCTGTTTTATTGTTATTTGCAAAACCCCAGGAGGCGTCCGCTAAGGACAGAGAATACAAGAATGGGTATGGTAAAGGTCAAAACATCGAAGGACATAGCAACAGTAAATATGTAGACGTCAAGTCTGAAAGAACATCGAGAGTTGTGGCGAGTTTTTATTGGACTACTTTGCAATGATTCTTCAGAAACACCAGAACAGTTGGTCGTGAAAGAGTCACACACGACTGCTAAGTACGACTGTTCTACCAACTACTAATGAATCATGAGATGGCCGCCAGTTAGACGAGAACTCTGTAAAATAAGGCCTACTTGATTACTAGTACGATATATAACCGACTAGAGAAAGCAAGCATTAGAAGATGGAAAAGCTCTTTGATGATTCAGATAGTTACAGGGCTTAAACACGCAAGAAAGAAATTTCGTCGTAGAATATTCCATCATCTCAAATAAAATGAATAAGGTGGCATGTTTCTATTACAGGGAGACGTAAATTATTGCCGTCGTTTTGTTTTCAAGGTTGAATCTATCCATATCAGCTGCCGCAGTGATTGTGTGTGTGTTGAGTAATGACTGTACATATGGTTATTGATCGATTGATTATTTGATTAGATTTACGCCAATTTGGCGATATTTCAGCCATTCAATTTGGCTATATATTGCAGCCATTAACGGCGGTTAGCTGTACGTATTAGTTTGGTTTGAGTGTGAGTTTCCCTGACATATGCTTTTTGTATTGAAAGGGTTATTGCACTGACGAAATACTATACAATATTGTGATGTATGCTTAAAGTTACTGTTCAGTTTTGTTACTGAATAGTGTAGAGGTAGGAGTGTACTAATGACTGCCAAACAAGCCGCACACTTACAAAATCGAAGGTGGACGAAAAAATAATAGGCAAGAAACTACACATACAAGAACATTATTGTTACATCGGAATTGTGCAATCTAATTAAATTCAGATCCTCTCTAATCGTTACATTGTCTGATCTAATTAGATTGGAAATTGGTGTATGTAATTTAAAGAGAACATATATAAAGAATTTGTCACGCTTTGACGACAATTCGATTATGATTGGTTGGGGAAAATATAAAGGTGAAGCAAATATCGTCACATACAGAGAATAGTGGATCGAGGTGTATAGTCTGACGTATGTTTGGGACAAATGTCTCGATTAAGTAGATCAAGTACAAACACGTTACTATCAGTACATGTATGAGATCGAGATAAAAAACACAAAAGATTCTTCCACACAACAGAGTATTCCACATCTGTTTCATATTTGGATATTTTATATAGGCAAACTAACCAATAAATTTTATGACATTCGAAATGACATCAGCTACATTTTCAACTTTTCATAGTTGAGCAGCATTGTTCCATTATCACCTGCTCATAGTATTGTCTCCCAACTAATGCCATATTCAAGAGCACATTCTAAGAATGATTATTTTTTAAACTGAGGCAGGCTATATGTGCTGGCAAATAAGTTGCCGGCCGGTATAAGGGTCTTAACAATCTTGTTTGAAGTCAGAAGTTCGCAACATTTTGTGATCGTTATAATGGTCTTATTTTCAAATACAGCCTGTCATCCGGTCACGTGCTGTCTGACGTGTCTCGTGCCAAATGTTAGGCTGGATTTCACGTACTTTACTCCATTTACCTGATCGAGACAGAGAATTGACTCCTGTTGGGTGTAATCTGTCATCAGGGAATGCTTATTCCTCCTCGGAACTAGCTGCACATGCAGAATTGTAATTTTCCCGAATTATTTTGACAAATCAGCGAG
>CAJDSM010037785.1:3800-14387 GCA_903981925.1 Ostrea lurida
CAATGACTGGAGCCCCATCAGTGCAAAAATTATACATTGTAGCAGCTCAACCCTGCCAATTGAAAACTTCTGTGATCAATTCAGATTTTGAATAGGGTTTGGTTAATTCCATTACAAGTGTAAAACTATCTTTTTTATATAAAGTATTGTAAGAAGACTTTAAGTTATGTATTCTATTTCATGTATTGATATGATTTCATATGTCCTTATGTTTTTGTTTTACCAGAGATAATGGAGTTTAAATAATAAATCTTGAGTAAATTTTAAGTGGCAAATAGTTTTAAGTTATTTAAAACACTGTAGCTCGAATAGCTATGAAAACCAAATATTTCTTTTTTGATTTTCGATGGTCTATTCAATGTCGAAATCAAAAACGTACACTTCCCAAAAAATGAACATCCAGCGTATACAAGCGATTTATTTCTCCAATTCAACTCTCCAAAGACTTTTCTAGTCCAGAAGGTGCCGGAAACACTTCATAAAAGCGGTCTGTTTTTTTAATGAATATGATAAATGACTTAAGTTTGTCTGTGTGAAACTGCCAGACATCATCATGGATAGACCACTGCCATCAGCATGCAGAGAGCGAAGGGAAGGCAGGGTTTGTAGAAGTTGCCATAAATTCGAATCGGTGAGTTTTGTGTGAGAAAGATACAGTTGTTCGATATGTAGTTGTATGCTGCAATCGTGGACTCCTGTAAAGTCCAGCGATTTCTTCTCAGTCGCTTGGTATTGCAAATCGAGTACAGCCAAAGATCTGGTCCACGTAAAGGCTTGGATGCCCACTGTATGTATCGCATTACAACTCAGATCAATTGTTTGAAGGCTCTCCAGTTGCTCAAAATCCGACTCGCTAATAGTTGTCAAATGATTGAAAGATAAATCCACGTGCTCCAGGTTTACTATATGCGAAAGAAGACCTTCATCGATATGGTGTATACGATTGTGTGAGAGACAATATTGCACTAATGTTTTTCCAAATTGTCCACGAATTCTGGCAATAACCTAACTGTTGTTAGTCTGTGTTGTGGATAGGTTTAACTTTTGAAATGCCCCCCCCCCCCAGAACATCTGTTAGCTTCTCGAAAAATAGTCTCATTATGTACACATCTTCAGAGTACACTGTGACAATCGTTGCTATGATCCAACTATTCCATCACGTCAGATCCAACTATTTTTAATGTATGAACACTGATTATTGTTTTGCTCAATGAATGATTATTTCTGAAAATAAGTATGCCGTTGCATTGTAGGATACCATGTGCATCCATTGATCCTTAAGATGATACCCAATTATGCATTGTTTTCATAAACATTAAACACCTTGCATTTTTCTGCTGGTATGACCTAAAAAATATCCAAATCTTTAAATTACTTTTGTTCTTGTAAAGTTACAGAATTTTGATTTAAACCATTTGAAAGATAATCATTTGTTGCATTTGGTAATGCAAAAAATCAATTAAAAAGATCCATATTATTGAAAATTGCGCGATTTTTCAAAGTAACGTATGATATAATGATTCCCAAGACGATTAACGTGCGATGCAACTATTCTTGAAACTATGTTAAGGCCCGATCACACCGCCCGAATTTTGTTGGCGTGTTCCTGGAACGATAAAAAAAATCGGTCCCGCATCGTTACTTTCACACCGTTTAACAAAAGTTGGTCCCCGGTTAAGCAATGCGTTAGCTCGCCACCGCTGATGGTTTTCTACGCTCCGAAATTTTGAGCTGCATAAAACAATATTGCACGAGGTTAGGAGCGGTAATTTTCCGCTCTAGCAAGTTCGTGAACGCTTGGGTCCGCTTAGGCAAATGCAAAGAATCTTGAATGTTGAATGTCGATATCTTAAACATTGCCGATGTCCACGATGGAACGCTGTAAACAGGTCAGAGGTACGCAATTGTCGACATCGATGTTGATATCGATATCCGTACACATTGCGAATGTCGACGATGTGAACGATGTAAACAGGGTAAAGAGTACACAATGTCGCCACGATTTGATTCGATATCGTACAACATTGCGATGTCGACGATGTGAAGATGTAAAAGGGCTAAGAGGTACACAATGTCGAATCGATTGTTGATTCGATTATGTACAACAATTGCGAATGTCGACGATGGTGAAGAATGTCAAACAGAGCTAAAAGAGCGTACACAATGTCGACACCGATGTTGATTCGATACGTAACAACATTGCGATGTCGAACGATGTGAACGATGTAAACAGGGTAAGAGAGCACACAGTGTCGCACGATTTGATTCGATATACATACACATTGCGATTCAATTATCTGAACGATGTACAAACAGGTATGAGGCACACAATGTCGACACGATGTTGATTGATATCATTACAACATTGCGATTGTGACGGATGTAACGATGTAAGACAGGATAGAGGTACACAATTCGACACGACCTGTTGTTCGAATAGATCGTCTAACATTGGCGATGTCGAGATTGAACGATGTTAAACAGGATTAGAGGTACACAATGTGACACGATGTTGATTCGGATATCGTAACATTGCGAATATGTCACGATGTGAACGCATGTAAAACAGGCTAAGAGTACACAATGTCGATCACGATGATGTATCGATATCGTATCAACATTGCGATGTCGACCGACATGAACGATGTATAAAAGCAAAGAGGTCAACAGATGTCACCGACTGTGATTCGATATGTACAGCATTGCGATGTCGACAGATGTGAAGATGTTAAACAGGGTAAGAGGCACAGCATGTCAACATTGTATATATGAAAGCAATGCTAACTCGATATGAATAACACGGTCAAGAACACGTTGTCGACAATATGAATAAAACATCGGTCATTGGACATACCTACCGTGATTTGAATCTATATCAGTTGAAAATTGTGAGCCCAAGCGCTATGCGACCCGAAAATGCGGTCTGCAAAATGTCGTTTATTGGCAAGATATAATATCATGTTTAATAGATAAGGGAGAGAATGAAGGAATACAGTGGCATGGACCGGGAATCGACCCGCGACCCATGCAATTTCTGTCAGTGCCTCTTAACCACGTATCCACGGACCATATACCGAACTAACTACATCATTAACAGCTCCAGTCGGCACACCTCGGCAATTAGATTAGATGATGTAGGATTCCGGAATGCAGCCGAGGTTCACGATGTAACCAACCCCGTAATAAATATAAATAAGGGTGTTTTAAAGTACACGAATTATTCTAAGCAAGCTTCCTCATAACTCTGATATGTTTTGCTGTAGTTGATACGAGTTAAGTACAACAATACGACATCGCAATGGAACTGTTCACGTCGACTGCGCTCATTTTCCCTGCGTATCATGAGGAGGCTAATTTTATTTGCAAGATGTTTGGGTCTTCGTCTCATGCAATGGTAGCACCGTCAAACATATTAAATCCCAGAAATGAATGATTCCTTTTTGTATGACCATTAGATATGTATATTAGTAAAACATTGTAAACATTCATAAAAAACAAAAATTAAGATTTGAAATTTTTTTTTTTATTTCAAATCGTTTTTATTACACTTTAAATTAACAAGTCGTGCCATGAGCATTGCAAAAAATAGGTGTAAGAAAAAATATTGATTAACAAAAAAAATAACAGTTTGAAAACTAAAAAAAAAAAAACAAGGTAAACAGCATTACGTACAAGTATTACATTTCAGTCACTGAATAGCACCACCAATTTCTGCATAATTTAGAGAAAGTTTTTTGAGATTAAAGTATAAATTCGTCAGTAGTAAAAAACGACAAAAATAACACAGTATTGTTGTTTTATTCAGTCTATAAAATACCGTTTTGAGAGACAGAAAAAAAAAAAATGGAAATTGACTAGACTATTCTGTAGAGGTAAATAGTTCCTCTTCAAATAATTTTTGATAGTCATAACATCTGTAGTCAAGGCAAGGTCAACACTGCATCCATGATAGAATATGTCGCTTCGAGACAGGGGAATTCCCTAACTTTGAAAAATAATATTTTGTCGATTACGGAGAATTAATTGTATGTTGTCTCCGTATGACGTAAATTTACATATGTACATGGATGTTTGTAAATGTATATACGAATGGTCTTTACATAGAAATGAAAGTAACTCACTACCCCGAGATTTAAAACCTTGACCTACACGGACGCACGAATGACAGTAAAAAACGACCTAATCTGCCGTTTCATTAAAGAAAAATATTTCATAAACTCAATAACAGACTGTCCTAAAGATCCGCACTGTTTTCTATTGAGTTTTAATTAAAAAAGATGTTTTGCAGTAACATTTTAGGCTGTAATTGTCTGTATAATTAAGGTATCGATTTTAACATTGTCTTGCCACTTTGTTACATTGTCGAATTAAGAATCACAGGATAGACCATATTGATATGATATCGAGTTGACATAAGATAAATGAATGTTAATACTTTTTCGGGTGATGCAAGGTATCACGGAATAGAGTCTTTACCGTCTAAAATTCGGTGATAACCTGCATATCACTTGCGAAAAAATATAAGTTTATCTTATAATTTATTTTATATTCTAACAACAAAATAATGTTCAGTTAGCTTCACTTGTTGTTCAGGTACGTTGTCGAAAAATCACCTTCAATTCTTAAAAATGTGTTTTAACCAATAGAATCGGCGTAGGTGATCAGTGAAATAATTAAATGATTATCGATTTTCATCGCTGTATTTGTTCCTTTGTCGACATATTTTGGCATGAGTAATAGCGTTTACAGTTCGTTATCAATTAATTAGAAATAACGCATGTCCGTTATTTGTTAATTCACACGTTTTAATCTTTAATCCCGTGGATATCATACATAAACATAATTAATCTGGTACCGTATAATGTATTTAATATTCTAATTTCACACTATGTTTCCCTACGCCGATATGTGGACGTCATAAACGAAGTAAAATTTACTCGATTTGTGTTAGCAACACACTGATTCTGCGACTGACTGGATACAAAACAGTGGTAAATGGAAATATTTAATTTGTTAGAATAATAGTAATACTTTGCTTAACTTTGTGTTCAGCAATTGGAAAAGAAGTCTTCTCAACTTGATTTGTTGTGTGTTTGTTGTAGATCCTTTTTATTCTACTTGTGACGTTGCGTTACTGTTAGTGGCATGCTACATATTCTAATGTAATAGGCAGAAGGAAGGGGGTAACATGTGAAAAGAATTCCCATGGTTGATGGTTTGATGTATATAAATTTTGCCAAGGCTCGGGATAGAAAACCACAACTTGTTGGATATATATCATATCAAACCACACTATTGGGAGAGTCACTATACAGGTGATCCTCGATAACTCGAAGTTAAGGGACCAAGACAAACTCGAGAGATCAGAGTTCGAGAGATCGAAAAGTCGGCTTAATCCGGAAATTGAATGTCCTACTTTTCGGTTCAGATTTACTCTAACCGGAAATGTTTATCACGACCTCTATACGTTTTTTTTTCCTTATTCCTCAGGTAATACTTGACAAGACTTTATGTGCATAATGAAATAAAAAAATACTGTATTTGAAGATTCATGAATATTTAATTTGTCTCTTTTAGTGCGAGATAAACAGTGTATTTTACAAAACATGTTTCACAAAACTTTCCTAGAAATAATCGTCCTCAAATATTACTCTTGCCATAGTCCTCGCCAAAAAATCATAGATAAATTTTATTCATACACTGTAAGTCGATTATACCAGAACCTATTGCACGCATTGCTCAGGTGAGAAGTGATAAATTGACCAATTAAGCTATCAAATCGTTACCTGCGGTCCACCTATAAAGAGACGGCGGGGGGACGTTCCCTTTTTAAAACTTTTAATTGCCTTCGCCCACGGGCATCCTCGGGCGTCCAGTAAGTCCAAGCGGAATATTAGACACTTTGTTGATGTGTTTGGTGTATTCTACGACCACGTTCGAAGATCGAATGAAGGGATAAACAATGGAATATGTTTTACGGGACCAATTCACTCGAGAGAATCGAGAGACTTTGAGAGATCAGAACGTTGAGAGATCGAGAGTAGAATTGTTACTCATTATAGAGAAAAAAATCAGGGCGGAACTGTCACTTCGAGAGATCGAAGTTCAGTTACTCGAGAGTCACCTGTATTTTATTAAAGTATACAACTTCTACATTATCAATATTCACCCTTTCTTCTCACCAATGGATCTCGAAACCTGTATATATTTCCTGTTTCTAAACTAACTATCATTATTGTACATTTCTGCAATTTTGTCTCATGAACAAATTTTATTTTCTTAAGACGTCGTTTTTGGTAGGAACGATTAAGGAGCATCCTCTTCTTGTCCTCGCATTGGGTGATGCAACTTAAATAAACATCACGACTCAGTCGGCCTATAGAGCCAGAAAAAAACCAATGTACGAATGATTACACGACATTTAAATATGTTTTTTGTCCAAGCTGCCCATTTCATTTAATTATCATGCTGGCGTAGTTTGTGAACACCCAGTGGATCTTACAAAAAATTATTTCTAGGACAACCAATCCATAAAGAGAGATATGATTCCAGGAATTTAAAGTCAGCTATGATGTTTAAATTCAAAATATGATGATATTCTTTTTTTTTTTTTTTTTTTTTGCTTCGAGGGAAAACAATGGCTGAAAACTATATAATTAAAACAAAGATAATATCGTAAAAGGTTAAAATAAAGTCATTTATCCACAAACATTTATTATGATTTCATGTAAAATACTATTGATTCTGATTGGTTTGAGAAACCTTGAATAAAATACCTGTAACCCGCTGAAATGATAAAACCGCGCCTCACAGTGTGTGAGAACATACACGGTCACGATTGTTTGACAGCGGTTGATATTCCAAAAATATATTGACAGGCAAAAATTTATGCGCGGTACGAATTCACCATTGTATTGTACATAAGTGGAGCAGTAAAGAATGTTTGCATTTTTAAATCAGCATTAATTGTCGTAAATCACAAAAATGAGAGACGTAGGCATTCCCATGCTTGACGTTATATTTTTGCGTTACATTACTATGACGTCCAATGAAAGCTTTCCATCTCGTTAGGCATTTACTAGTACACTTAGTCCAATTGATCAAACAGTGATTAAAAATTTTGTACTTCTGACATTTCAGTATATGAAAAATAATATGACACAGGAGAGGCTTATCATGGAAATAGTGACCCCTTGAAAACTCCTGGTTTTCTCGTGTGACAGGTTCCAGTGTAATTCTTTCAACTTGCATGGCAATGCATGCGAATTATTCATATAATATGTTTCTCTTTGTTGTATTCTATCTAAACAAGTCCACTATCGAGATGTTAAAAATTTTATGAAGAAAAATTTAGTGGCGATCGATCCAGACCCCGGATACAAGAAGGACTTTTGGGGGAGAAGGGCAAAACTAATTCTGCTTGACTTTGTTTCCTTTGTGTAAACTGTCATCGACTCGCCTTCGACAACACTATGCCATTTTGAAGATATTCTTGACATGACGATAGGATTACCTCAATTGTTAGCTATACGGCATAAAACATTGTATTGCTTGATATAAGTAGATTAGTAATTTATGCTCATTGTCCTGGGTTTCTTCCGATTTTCCGCTTATGTGAAACTAAGAAAACATTGGAATATACATAAATAGTATAAGTGTTGGTGTACATCTTCCGGTTGATTAATCATAACGGTTAACGGAAAAGCAGCAAGTTTGTATAAAAAATATTAGAATATGATTTCTTTATATGACGTATGGAGGATGTGAATTTTTCTAAATAGCCTGCTTCATCAGCCTCCCTTACAAATGTCGACGTTCAGCGCCACTTCTCGTGTTCAGTTTGCCATGACAGTCATCATTCATGGCTCATTATATCTCCTGTGGATTAAGTTTTATATTTCTGTGCGTAGGTAAGAACATTTAAATCCCTATGCATTCACAGTTTGGTTTTGAATATGGTGTAATTGTAAGAAAAAATATAATCTCTCTTTTTTTATTTTTTTTGATTAAAGGGAAGTCTAAGATATAACAACACTAAATTAAAGATATTTTTCACAATCTATTCCAGAGCTCTTGTATTGATGACAATACATGATACGTGTATTGATTTCCATACTTCAATTGTATCACTTTTGTTAGTATAATTTGCGGCAAGTCATTCGTGTAATAGTGACGAGTTTGTGTCTAGGACTGCATCCATATTTCATTGGTGTAAAGCTGAATGCACGTACAGTCGAACCAGTTGGATTTTTTTTTATCCTTGCGTGGCAGTTTAAAACATTCATTTGAATAATGTTTTGTTTATAATCTAACCTATTAAATTATCTATGTTTTAATACCGTTCTATAAATTAACAGATTGCTATAATTAATATGAAATGAGTGGTTATTTTGACAAATAAAAATCTCAATTGATAATAGCGGTATTTGATGTACACGTGATGTACCTAGCATCATCGTATTTTTGAATTACATATTCATAACTAATAATTAAATCTGTGTACTTACTGAGTATCAACTCCAAATGAATAAGTTGAGAGTAAAATTCAATAGTATAAGTTTAAAGCTGATCTGACGGACCAAAGCTCGCGAAGCGGGTACTGGCTTTTAGATATGGTTGGGATGGTAGTAACGCAGGTGGATACGTGCATCAGCTTTATACTAGTGTTTTGAAAAAACGAGCTGACATGCATTAAACACATTACAAAGATGTTTACAAGGCACAAATTAATCCCATTTAGCTTTTCAGAATATTGCATTTTGCATTTAATGACATTGATCTATGACCGAAGATCATGAGGGTCTAGAACATGTACAGAATATAATCACTAAGTGAAAAATCCTTCGAGAGTATAGGCAAAACCATTGGATATTTATTTAACCTGAGTATCAATAGGTCATATCTTACATCTATATTATGAACACCATTGCAATTCACGTGACTTGCTCCCAATCATCTGAAAAAAACCTGTGAACTCCGAGTTTCGACCCACAATGCCTCCGCAAAAATGTGCCTTAGCTGCGGTAACAAGCACCATTAAAAAACTGTTTTGTTTGGATAATATCCAAACGTCTTCTAATTCATAAAAACTTTCTCATTATCTTCAGTATATATTTACTGTTGTTGAAAAAAAAAAAAAAAATAAACTGTTTATTTGATAAAAAACAAAACATTGCCCTTAATGCAAATCACTGTTCACGTCGACTGGCGTCATTTTCCAGTCGTTAAATAGATGCTGAATTTATTTGGAAGAGCAATCTTAATTAATGTCTTTCGCTCGCACAACGAATAGAAGCGTTAACATGTGATCAATCGCATGTTAATATTCATATCAGAGCAAAGGCGTCACTGTAACACATTGCAATCTGGAACGAAACGCTAATTTTACAAAGTGTAAATTGATCCCAGTGCGATAGATTTTTATTCGGAGCGTCCTGTGTCCGGTGCGGTCAACCATGATCAATATTTTGGTAAAAATTTGCCGTTGTAAGATATTATACAAAAAAAAAAAAAAAAAAATAAATGTCTTTTCTTATTTTCACCGATATATTTAATTCATTGGTGTACAGCACGGCAAGCAGCATTATTGTATACGTAATTATCGCATCTGGCAAATGGCATTGTTAGATTTGCGGAACTCGTTTTTTGATTAGGACATCTGCCAAGAAATATAATACTGTATAAATGAAGGCAAAAAATCAGGACCGTGATCAAGTTTCGTAGGTCCATTGACATACAGACTAAGGAAACACGGACCCTCTGACAAAATGATAGTGTGATCAGAGTAAGGATCCCATGTCGACCATATATCACCACGAACGTACATGGTAGGAGGAAATAAATCTACGACGCCACTTTGATTACAAACAGCATTTAATGTGCTCACTCGCATAGGATGTACATTTTTAATTTTATGACCACGTGATATTTTATCAGTCATTCACTAAAATATAGTGTTTTGTTTCTGCTTTATATAGAAAACAAGCCTTACACAAAAACAAACATGCTACTTCTCCATAGCACCCCAGGTTACTGGCAGGTTCGATGCCAGTAATGCTGTAGATGGACTTAATTAACCTCAGATGGAATGGAAGGACAGTGGTCGTTATCCAGCAATAACACGAACATCAATGGAGATGGTACTTAGAGGAAACTCAGTAATACGTCACTTTGTCTTTTATTATAGGACAACAATGCTCCTTGGGTGAAGACAAATGAACAGATGTTTTTTTTATGGTTTTGCGAATTCAATATGTCTTTGGCATTATTGTACCTTGTGAGATTAATGATGTGCAAATTTTTTTTTTTTTTTTTTTTTTTTTTTTTTTTTGATGGTTTTCTTTTTTTTTTTTTTTTTTTTTTTTTTTTTTTTTTTGTTTTTTTTTTTTTTTGATGTTTAATTCTACAATAAAGTTCTCACGAGGATTCTAATAAGTCTCCATTAGCGAATAGTCGGAAACATGATATTGAATATATGTTTTGAAATGTGGTTATAATTTATTCAATACTTAGATAATGCCCTGTAGTCAAATATTCATAATCTAGGGTGTAGGGGTGGGGTGTTGGCAAATGATATTTAATAGACAA
>CAJDSM010037796.1:0-10574 GCA_903981925.1 Ostrea lurida
TGTTTTCATAGACACTCAACAACAAATACATGTACAATAAAACATCACACACACTTTCAGTTAATTTTCTCATTCTAATCTGATCTGAAAACATGTACCCTTATGAGATGTGTGGAAATTCAATCGGTGGTGACGTAGTACACATATACCTGAGAAAATATGGCGGAATCAATAAAGACAATTTTCGAGGACAAAATAAGAAAACGTTTTCACTTTGTTTTTGAATTGAAAGATCACCAGGCATCCGTGGTCAATAGCATTCTTGAGAAAAGGCATGGTGTGGGTGTTTTCCCCTTTGGGTATGGTAAGAGTATATGTTTCCTGTTGCCCCCCCCCCCCCCTTTTTGATCTTAGATCTCGACAATGCCAGCATAATTCAAGACATGGCATATCTGCTGCAGTGATAAAGAGCAAAGAGATGTCTACTGAAGTCATAGAAGGTAATTGTACAATGCATATTATTGACTACAGCAAAGTTTAAAGGGGCATGGACACGTTCTGAGAGCTAAAAATGTTCAAATTTTAGATTTCCATTTTTAATGTTTACAATGCTCATTAGGTATTTCTTAATGGTCTGCAAAATTTGAACGTCATTTGTTGAGGTACAAGTGAAGATACAGCACTTACAATTCATCACTATGTAACAAAGCTTGAGTTATGTTTTTGTTTACCTGCTTTGATAATGCTAGTATCGTTCCGTTTAAAGCAGATCTTTCATATCACAAGTTATTCTCAACACAATTAAACAGTTCCTAGTGATTCTCACATCTCTATTTTGTTTTAACATGGCATTTTTTGTGAACAATCTTTATGTAAACCAAAAACAAGGCTCGAGCCTTGTTTACATTGTGAAGAATTGTAAGTGCTGTATCTCTCTTGTAACTCAACCAATGACGTTCAATTTTTTGCTGACCATTAGAAATACCCTAAGTGAGCATTGGTAACATAAAACTGGAGAATCTATAATCTCACATTTTTAGCTCAGAACGTGTCCATGCCCCTTTAATGTAGAGTATTTGAGTAGTTTATAGTTTGATAAAATACATTTATCTGCTGTAATCCAGTATGATTTATTAAAAGAAAAAGGGAGGGTGAAAGCTCATAGCTGTATTAAATGTGAAGAAATATAACACGCAAGTCATATTCTTGTTTAAACTCTTGATTAATTACTACCAAGGGAAATGTTCACATAAAAGAACTTGCAAATTTGCTAATTTTTGTTGTTGTTTGGTTTTGTTTTGTTTTTGTTTTTCATAATTGCATTTTTCCAGCATATGCTTCTCAAATTAAAGCAATTTACAATACATTTACCCGGCAGAAATTAAAATTCAAAAATGTTCTCAAGGGATGCTGCCATTAAGGTGCTAGAACACTAACATTCTGACAATATTTTGTCTATATACCCCTTTTACACTTGGGTGGAGTGAGGAAATTCGTGTAAATTGCCTTTCCCAAGTACATAGACAATGTCTGCCCTGCTGCAGCCAGGACTTGAACCCATGACCTCTCCGTCGAGTCTGACAACCTAACCACTAGGCTAATATTCAGATAGATACAAATAAATACAGTTTGTTTACTGTTTATGATTACAAAACTGTATGTTGGTATTAATTTATACAGGGATCAAGACTGGAGATTACTCCAGTCTGTCAGCATAATTTTTCCCGGAGAGCTACAATTTTGCAGCTAGTAAATTTGTATGCGTTTAACCATCTATACATACTGGAAATACACAAACATCGTACCAACACACTTAGTTATTGCAAAAGATCGAACACCGTACCAACACACATAGTTATTGCAAAAGATCGAACATTTACGAAGCGAGTTGCTTGTGAAAGAGCAAATGATAAAAAAGAGAGAATGTGTGATCACTAAGAGAGAATGAAATCAAAGGAAAAAACCAACAAATATTTGATAAAGATCTCGCAGTTGATAAGAAAGAAAAGGAACGATTGATTATTTTTTGTTGTTTTCGTCCCGTCGAGAATATTTCACTCATATTGAGACGTCACCATTCCGGTGAAGGCTGCAAATTTAGGCCTATGCTTAGCACTCATGGCTTTTAGCAGTGAGGGTTCTTTAGCGTGCCACACTGCGCGACACAGGACATCCGATCTCCGAGGACCCGTGACATTAACACCTGTTGCCGAGCGTTTGACAGTGGAACTGTCACTACCTGTGTTAACGACTTAGGTCTGTCGCGGCCGGGATTCGAACACCCAACCTTCCGCATGCGAGGCGAACGCTCTACCGACTGAGCCACCATTGTTACATACATTTTATGCAGAAAGAATATATATATAGAACAGGGTATATAGTGGCTTCTTTGCTTGCTACACAAGTACGACGGAAGTATATTTAACGCTTTAAAGCTAAAATTAATCAAATTTCACTTTCCCATTTGTGATGTTTACAATATTTCACTAGGATATTTCTAATGGTCAGCCAAAATTTAAAATTTCAGTGGTCGAGTTACTTGACAGATACTTTGTTATGTAAATGAGGCTCTTGTCATACATTAAATATGACTAGAAAAATTCATTTAAAGCCAATTTTTCAAATTACAAGTCAATTCTAAACACAATTAAACTATTTCTTTTGTGTTTGTCACATTTCGATTTGTTGTTTTATGATACATATACTGTATGTTCTAATACGCAATTTCTATGTATGCAAAAACATGGCACGAGCCTTTCAAAATTGTGAATACTGCATCTTGAAACTCAGCGATTGGCATTTAATTTTTTATGACCATTTGCTATACCTTAATTTAGAATTGTAAAAACTAAAATTGGAAAATTTGCCGTTCAAACTGTGTCCATGCCCATTCACCTGTTTTCTGATTATACACAAACATGCATCATGCAAAAACAACTACCGTGCATGAACATGAATATGAACTGTGCAATATTGCAACAGCTGCATGTACATATATCACTGGAGACACGAGTACATTCTTCAAAGTTCTTTATAGAATAATGAAAGTAAAACGCTGTAGCATATTAACATCTCTTGATTCGCTAAGATGGACAGGTTTTATAAATTATGATTTAATACCACAAATCTCCTCTCCGTTTTTGCGATGCTGTATAAAGATCCCATAATTATCTTTCTTTAAAAAAACATTAACATGAGTATATCCTCATCATTTACCAAACTTTGAAGAACATTCACCATTTCGTCTTCCGTTCAACCAAGACACACGTTAATATATATATCACAGGAACCGGTAAGTTTGTCTGTAATAATGATAGTAAGGTTCTATACTACACCACCCCTATTATAAAAGTGGTAGAGTATAGACTCTACTATCATTATTGGAGACCAAATTACTGGTTCCTGTGGTAACCCCCCCCCCCCCCCAAAAAAAAAACCAACAAACCAAACAACTCTGTCCTCCATATCTTGCACACGGTATAGGTAACATGTATACTTACGGGAATATGCCTGGTTTTCCATGTTTACCGACTTCGCAGGTAGATGAACAAAGGTCGCCAGATCAGTACACAGGTAATATATTTAAAGACCAAAAATAACCCAGCAGGCACGCAACGTTGTTTCAACGTTGATATTTGGTGGCGACGTCGAACCATTTTTCAAAGTTGATACAACGTTCTCATTTCGACGTTGAAATTTCAACCCTGTATTGACGTTGAATCGACGTTTTGAATAAAATTTTGGAAGTGTTTCTAATAACTATATTTTGTCTTAATTCATGTTAATTAAACTTTCTATAATTAGTCAAATATATGTTCAACATTTTGAGAGTGACTTTCAAATTAGTTGACCATCCGCCGTCTAAGTGACGTTTAATATAAATAATTTTACAAACAGGCAAATCTAATAGAAATTCTGTTAGAAAAAATCAGAAAAAGATGTAAATAGAAAAAAGAACATTAAACTGTTAATACTATAATGTTAATATGTACTTAAAGTAAATATTAATGATTCATATGTTGCCAATATCAAAGGGCGGGTAACTCTAATTCCGGCTCATGACTAAAATGAGCGGGCTTTTTGGAAAACTCGTAAACAAAGGCGACGCGACGAGGATCGGGGTGACTTGCAACAGGTAAACAAAGAATAACAGTGTTAGATTGCAAATAATAAAGTAGATTTAATTTTTTGATGTGAAGGTGTGGGATATTAATGCACAAAATCTGTTATAGAAGGTAATATTTACATTGTGTGTCCATGTGGTTGCAACACAGGGATTGTGCATGTACTATTGTCACGCTGATCGCAGTGTATGTAGTACAATGTAACTTGCAATGGGCTGGGAACCTTTAGAAGTTAGAAGAAATAGAGCTAAGCTTGTAACTATGTACAAAATACACAACAATTTGCTCCTTCTTTATCTACAGAATATTGCCACCGAATATTAGAAGCACTTTTTTCTGGATATGCTACTAGAAATTCTAATGAATTATTCTTTACCAAAATGGCACGGCGTGAAATTAATTTATAAATCCTTATTATTCCCTGACACTGTTCAGAAATTTGGAATACATTTAAGTATCCACAAAGAGAAGCAACTTCTATTAAATCGTATTCTAAAAAATGTCTGCAAAGCACTGTTGAAAAACCACCAAGTTATTTTATTTTGGGAAAGATTTTTAATATAATCCATACAAGGTTAAGACACATTGTATTTTAACTCGATTTATTCGTTGCTAACTTAGTAGACAACCCAAAATTGTTCGTGTGGACTAACGGAAGTGCTTACACATTTGTTTTTTGTCTGTAAAAAATATAATACTGCCTAGACATTGTTTAATGAACAAATTGCTATCATTCAACGATATATTTATTATTGATGTGCATTTATTGTTGATGGGGGAATGAATCTCTTTCTGATGTTCGAACTTTTCAAGTTATTCAATCTTTTCTGATGAATGTGGTCGTTTTTCTAAAAACATGTAATGTACTATCTTACTTTTATTCTATATGTTACTTGTACATCTAAAACACCATTGCGTATTAATGTACATGTGTTTTGAATTAATTTGTTAAATGTTGTAAAATACTCAAAATGTATGCAATTGTATATACTATTTGTAATGGAGAGAGGGCAATCTAAGTTTATGAACTTTGTGCCCAATTCCTTTTGCGCATTACTGTCAATAAAATACTGTCAATAAAATATGTTCAATTCAACTTGCATGTAAACTTTATTTAGTAAGAAATAATGAATATAAACATATTATATAACAGCCACTCATATTTAGGTCAAATCAAAACCACCAAAAAAAAAATTAAAGTACTAATAGTACTGGAGCCTGTTTCATCAAAGGTCGTACGCCCAGCGTAACTTTACGCCAGGCGTAAGTCCCGGACTAACACAAAATCTAAGACCAATTTATGTTTCATCAATGAGCGTAACATTACAACGACTTTAAGTTAAGCCCAAATTTCACACCTGGTCAGAAAATACGCCCGACTAAATATTGGCGTAAGCCCTCTGACTAGTCTTAAATTAGGGCGTAAGTCTACGACCTTTGATGAAACAGGCTCCTGAGGTTGTGTGTATAATACTACTAACATATCAAAACAAATGTCAATGATTGACTGCAAATCGCCAAGTGATGGAAAGAATAGAAAATTGGAACACTTTTCCAAGCATATGAGGACCAGGGTTAGAATAGGTCATCAGCATCCCTTGCTTGTCGGAAGAGGTGACTAAATGGGATAAGACCACAAAATCCGAGGTACTGTGTCACAGCAGATGTGACACGATAAAGATCCCTCCCTGGTCAAAGGCCATGAGCGCCGAGCACAGGCCTAAATTTGCAGCCCTTCACCGGCAATGGTGACGTCTCCTTATGACTGAAATATTCTCAAGAGGGATGTAAAACAACATATAATCATATTCCAATATTTAAGATGGAGATTACCTTATGAAATATTTTTTACAATGTGGAAGAATGAAAATAATTTATATGAATAAGGTAAATTACAAAATTGAGGCAGACTGTGTAAGGAATTGTTTTTAGGGGTGGTGGTGGTTGTAACATATCTTCTATAGAAGTAGGTACAGTTTCTAATGTCAACTGGCCCAAAATATTGATGATTTCACTTGGAACTCAAACTCTTGCAGTCAAATAAGGAATATATTAGCAATCCAAAATTCCGTTCGGTTTGATCAGTAAAATGATTTGTGTCAGATGACGAGAGCTTGATGTTGGGCAAAAAATTGCAAAAATGCGATTTTCAATGAAAATATCCTCAAATTCAGGTGGTTTTCCTTTCAGAAAACATACAGCGCAAGCGTCGAGCAAATTCATCTTCAAGTATATTTTTCATCTTGTAATGATACACAATATATAATATTTTCATTTTGCTCGACAAATGCGCTCATCTTTTCCTGAGCAATAATCTGTATCACATTTGACTGTTTTCAGACTCATTTTGACAAATGGCGGGAAAATGTCTTATTCGTGATGTCATAATGCTATCAAATCAGGAATAAAGATGTTCTGTATTGAATATAAGATCGAGCTCACTGGACATTAAAATAGCCAATGTGGTGTTCTTTTAAAATTCTTGAACGGTTAACACCCTTGAAATCGATCTTGTATTTGAATAGGAATCATATGCATATTTGGAAAGATGAGTAAACATGTGATACAAAGACTCCATAATTGAAACTTAAAGGCATATTGTCTAACACATTTGTATTTTTTTGATCAGGCAGAAACTAATGCGTATTGACGTTAAAAAAGATTAAAAAAGAGTAAAAAATGATATAATTGTAAAAAAGAAAATGATATAATTGTCGTTATTGTGAAGTTTGTCTGCCCAGAGAATCTGATTATTATACGAATATACCAGATTCTGATGACGTTTCTGATAACTGTCACAACGTCAGGAAGACGACGTCACAATGCTATCTATAGGCACAGCAAGGTTAACAGTTGAAGAAAAATACACATTCTATTACTTAGATATATTCTTTATATGAACTGCTGTAATTATTTTTTAACTTCCTAGTTTATATGTACTTGAAAAATTGAATTTTTCATTGTGCTGTTAGTCATTTTGAGAATTTTTTGTCATTGAGGCCCCTTGGTAACTGCGTGTGAGCACGCGCGAATAGCTTTCCGAACGAGTTCAAACTAGGGGTCATATGAATAAAGGCGGGCCTAAATCGAATTTTTGTCTTCCCGATAATAATTCAACGAAACTGTATTTTTATTAGTTTGGAAGTAAGAATAACAGTAAATAATCATATTGGTTAACAAATATTTAATATTTAATATCATCATAATCTTACGATTTCAATGCATTCTAAGTGAAATAAAAATATTGAGATTTTGTTAGACAATATGCCTTTAAACACAATATTGATGAGAATCTTGATACTCAGGTGACCGTTAAGGCCTGTGGGTCTCGTTTTATTTTAACCCTGGACCACTGACAAGCGTTCTTAGTATAGATCTCGGGTGGATAGACTTCTATTAATTAAGTGATCGTACCCTTCAAAGTGAATATAGTTTTGTGCCTAATTGATATCACTTAATATAATTGTCCGAGTCTGTGATTTTAGATGGAACAATTAAATTTCTCACTGTTAAATCTCGTTAGTGAAAGTATGGCGGAGATGTGTGATTAAGTGACAATTATTAAGACTGACAATGATCATTTAGTGGCTTAACAAGCGCACTTTTAAGAGTGTTGACTTGGCCTCGGCTTTATCCTAGCACGTCTTTGATCGATACAATTTTTTCTGTTAATAAAATGCTTAGATTGCTAATCCTGTATATCATATGCAATATATATCAACATGTAAATATGAAAGTGTATACAATATACAAGTATACGTTTAAAGCCCGATAATTTGGCTATTATCTGATGTATGAATTTAATTGAACAGAAGTCAAATTTAGGGGCTAAACCAAATTTCACAGCATTATATTTAAAGCATGACAACACGATTCCGGATCGGACTGCAGAGTCGAATATTAGCTGTCATTTTGGTATCTGTATCTGCACGTATTGCTGACGTCGATAGACCGTTGGACCTACTTATGATTTCTAAAAAAAAATGAGTTTAAATACTTAAGATCGTTCGTATGATAAAATGCAAAAAATTAGGGGGTTGTCAGTATTAATGAATATAAATTATGGTACATGTATTTCTATTATGTTGTACCCCCATCTGTATATCAACGAAAATAAGTGCTGTATGCAACATATAAAAACTAAATACTGTAGTTAATCCTATGAAAGGCTCTGAATGAGGCCAAATAAAAAAAATCTACAGGCAAAAGTGAACAAAAAACATATGTACACAAAAAACACATACAAGATGGGGCGTCATAGGCCTCTCACAATCAACAAAATTAAGAGAAAACCTGAAAATAAAGGTGGAGGGGGAGGGTGGTGGCTTGAGATCTGAATCTGCCACTGTTTACAAATGACTAGCCAATCTAGACGCATGCGCTTGAAAACCCTCGATAAAAATATAGGCTCTGCGCATGTGCACTCTGTGTAGTCTAAATAAAGAAATGCTTAGGGAGTACCCCAATCTAAAAATAAAACGCCAAACAACATAAAACAATTTATATACCTATAAATATATTTTATGTTGGTTGTCTGCCATTAGGCAAAATAGACAAAACACGTATTAAGGAAAAGAAAGGTCATTTAATCAATAGATAAATGACAAAGTAATGGTAATTCACATGACAATGGTATATCACAACTAGATATTGGGACAGTAAATAAAAAGGAAGTTCAAATTTGACTAGCAATGAAAAAAATGAACAGTATTATGCAAAATGACAAAAATACCTGTAGATTTTTTGAATAGGTTTGTCACAGCAATGTCTCAGGGACATATTTGTTTTTCATATCATTTGTTTATTTTTGCTACTTTGCGCTCCTAGTCAAACTTGATCTAGTGTATTTTTGTCATTTTGCATAATACTGTTCATTTTCTATTGCTAGTCAAATTTTTGAAACTTCCTTTTTATTTTACTGTCCCAATATCTAGTTGTGATATACCATCTGTCATGTGAATTACCATTCTTTGGTCATTTATCTATTGATTAAATGACCTTCTTTCTTATACGTGGTTTGTCTTTATTTTTGCCTAATGGCAGACAACCAACATAAATAACATTTTCAGACTCTAGATGTCACTGTACATGCAGATTACTGACAATCGTCATGCATATATTTTAATATTTAATAAATATCAACATTATTGAATATGAATGACCAGGTTATCCTTTATCAAGATTTGTTGAATATGGATCAAAGTTTACCGCATATTTTTGCATGTGTTTATATCAAGATTATCGAATACAAACAAGATTTATCGAATATGGATAACAAGAATAAAGATTTATGGAATATAAATAAACTGTACATGTAAAAACAAGATCTTCGAATAAAGCAAGAATGAATATTAATTAACATTTTCGTATACGAATATCAAGATTTTAGAATAAATAATTTTCGCAAAGAATATACATATAATAGCGCAACATTTACCACCACCCCCCCATTAACTAGTTGGCCTTGGAGGTTTTTGTAGTGCTGAATTACCAAGCTGATTCTGTATAGTGTCTATTTTTATGTATAATATGAGAATGACAGTTTCTGGATTTTACATCAAATACATTGAACAATTACATGCAAGTTCGATATGTTATAAAAACTTATAATCTTGAATAGGGAAGCCAACTTTGGCAGACACGAGCGCACACTTTTAGAATCGGTATATGAACTGCAAGATTTTTTTTTCGAGATTTATCGCAAATTATCGAATGAAATTAAATCAAGATTTGTATGATAATTATTATTGCAATGTTTTACACGCCACATGTGCAAACCACGGGTACCTAGATTCAATAAACGCATTTAGCGATTTGATTTAATTATTTTTCTTCGATAATTTACTTAAGGATATTTAAGGCATTTTGGGGGTAATGTGAGACTCGTCTTCGATTAATTTTTGGGATCTCAAATTTGGTACAGTCTACTAGTACTTGCTTGGTGAAACCAAATGTACAAGATTTGAAAATTAATCAAAAACGTGCATAGGTATTGACTCCAACTATTTTTTAACGTACATGTAGATATTATTTCGTTCTGTGACCAGAAATGGTTATTATTGGCACCCCTGCTACTTTAACATCAATTTAATGTCTCCGTTGACTGCTAACAGCATGCAGAAAACAGTGCAAATATATACACGGATTTGTTAGAAAAAAAATTATCATATAAGCTGATGTGATTTGCATTAATTTTATACTTTTTTCCCGACCTTTGGAGATTTTTTAACTTTTGGAAACATGTATATATAAGCCACAAATTCTGTGTCAAAAATCAAATGATTGGCTTCTATTTCTAATGTGTAATATAGTGGATACAAACGATGATGGGTAGGGGATGAGAAAGACGTGAAATGGAATCTGTGAAAATATAGGAGGAACGAGCTGAAAATGTTCCACTCGTAAAGACGCCGACCGCTGCGACTCCAAACAATCTTTGATGAATTATCGAATAATTCGCCAATTCTTGCCATATATTTTGATTACTGTATGAAGAGTCGTCAAAAGAGA
>CAJDSM010037798.1:0-11765 GCA_903981925.1 Ostrea lurida
AGATGTAGAGTACCAAGGGAGACAACTTCAGTATTACGACTTACCCGATCCATGGCGTACCCACACTCTAGACACCGACCACCATCTTGTGCAGCATTGATGGCAAAGCATCCTGGAACTGCAATCGCCTGTTTCCATTGGATTTTACTCAGCAGGTGCTGCTCTCCATGGGAACACACGTCCCACCCCGGGGCACAAAGATGGCTGGCGTTTCTAATGTGGCCTGTCCATGAACCCTTGCACACGGAGATCTGGTTTTCTATGATGTTGCTGCCGCTCCTCGTGCAGCCTATAGAAGACAGGTTAAACAGTTTAATTAATCAAATGATTTTCTCTCTCTTTCTCTCTCTCTCTCTCTCTCTCTCTCTCTCTCTCTCTCTCCATTCATAATTTTTGGCATCAAAATGTAAACATTCATAGTATTTTTCATAAATAAGAGTTCATGCATACATCCATAAAGAAACAGCCTGTTATGTTTAAGTATTTATGGGTTTATTACATAAAAAGGATGTTAAATGATGCATTTTACACCATCAAAATAAAGGAGTAGAAAAAGCTCTAGTTTTATGAAATATGTGTATGATATATCATGCAACCACTATAAAACACTAAACAAATGCTTCAAAGTAGAAATTGGTAGATGCATATCAGACAGGGAAATTTTATATAAAGGTGTGGAAAACTAAGCCCTTTAAATGATCTTTTAAAAGAATTTTCTCTTAAAGTTTCTATGCAAGTAATAGACTTTGACATATAAAATTTTTCACTCAATTTAAACTCATTGTACATTCTTTAGACATGAAAGGAAGAAAAAAAAGTGAAATGAAGAACAACTTGGCTGTCGGGGGTTCAGGTAAATTCGTAAGATTTTTCTGTATTATTAATACACTGACAAATGAACTTTGAAATATAAATTGGAAAATCCTCTTAGAGATGAAAGTTGTAATTATTGACTCTGATGGGGGGTGCATTTGTTCATAAATGACACTTCATTTCATTAAAGATGACAAACCCCCCTCAAAGTCCAAAGTGACTCCCCTTATTAAATTATTTTTTCCCAAAAGGCAGATGCCATTTTAAATTAAGTATATTTGAATGCATGTATACTGTGTCAATAAATTTCTAAGTAAATGGAGTATTCAATTTGCACCTGCCCACCATTGGAAACCTACAAGGTCAACCTTCTGCCAATAAAAATTCATATGAACAAACACAATCAATAGCAGTCGACTTTGAAGTCCCCCCCCATCTTACACATCCAAAATAAACACTGTGCACCTAGAAACAAAATAGTGATCAAAAGATAAGAACTTTCTTTTATTGAAACAAATCTGGCAAAATATAATCCCTATCTCCAATCCTTTTTCTTTTGACTTTTTTGATCCCAAATACATCGGGATTAGACTTGTCCACTACTAAGTTTGATACATTCATCTGACATCTATAGAAAGAAAAGGATTGTAAATTTAAAAGTATCAGAAATAATTACTCCTAATTTTATAGCAATGACCTAGAAATGTCCAAATTTTTGTGTTACTGATACATTTAAACATTTGTATCAATTACATTGTAAAGTTGTAAATTTGTAACAAAGAGTCATCCCTTCAGTAATCTACTAATAAAAATGCCCAGTCTACATATATGAGAATATTTTATGAGGGCACAGATTTCTGTGAAAGGTCTGTTTCCCTAATGAAAAACGTAGAAAATGTACAAAAGTCCTAGTTATGTCCCCTTTGCCTGATGTGTTAATCCCCATAAGTACCTACATTGTATTTTATTCAGTCATTCTCTGCATGGCATCTAAACCTTAACATAAAAACCAAAATGTCTGCCTGACACTTTGTACAGATAATTAAGTCACTAACTCCTTAAAAGTCAAGATTTTTCACAACCCTTGACAAAAAGCTATTGATTATCTCCCTTGGGTGCCTAAATAAATGCCATCCTATACCTGCAATAAATCCGAAGATTACATTTCTACCTGTAATATGTCATTTTTCATAGCTGCCCTATTGATATCTGTTCACTAAAGGGCTTGTGATTCAACTAGTCTATCCACTATATTTAGACAACGATTGTTAAAACACAAAAACTCTCTCGACTAAAATCCATGGTAGAATGTACTCTTATTATCCCAAAGTCATATAGTATCACTAACTGCTCAGTTTTTCTCCATTATTAATTTTCAGAATTCATTTTACAGTTGACACCATTCTTCCTATTAGGTGTTGGAGTAGCTCAGGGAACACGAGAAAGTATTTTTTTTTTTATATGATAAGCACTCACACATTCATCCACAATACATAACACACACAGAGAGAGATATGTATATATATTACACGTAATTGCAAATGTGAAATATGTCCAAAAAATATTCTAATAATACTTTTGTCATGCAAAATATCAAAACAGAGCCGCAATATATTAATTGAGATTCTGCAAGCGTGTGCAGAAGACATGTTGGCTGTCAGAATGAATTTACCATTACCTGTGTGTTTTTGAGTAGAACTCCACAAACCACTGCACACAGTATCATTCACCGCGCAAAGGCTAAGTAGTGCCATCTTCTACTGTCAAAAACAGCAATTACGTCAAGCAATTGAGAAGATGTACCTCTGAAACACCCCCCCAAAAATGCCTCCCCGTTCATAAATCAGCTGTAATATAATGAACAGAACTCTCAAAATTTGGAGATTACGCGTACACAATTCGTCTTCCACTTTCTAATTGTTTAGAAATATTTTTGAAATGAATTCAAGAACTTAGAGCTTTGATATATAGAGGCAGTAAAAAAAAAGATAATTCAGATTTAATTAATGGTGGGCAACATTTTCCTTACCATGCACCTGTGATGTTTAAAACCTTTAAAACTTCGTTTATTTCTTCCTCTCCAAAATATAAATTTCAATTCGGTAATGAATGCAGCGAATGTGTTAACAATTATGGTTATCATATTGCAGCGCAATATAAATTTCCTGTAATTGCAAATGTCGCAGCCAGCGAAAGGTGAGGAGAGGACCAATTCTTAACAGTTGCAGCAATAAATCTTAAAAACATTTCTCACAAACCCAGGTAGTTAAGTTTTCTCAATCTGCAAATTTCGACCTCTTGAAAAGAGCAAATCTGAGGAGATCATGAAATTTATATAAATATTGAATGGATTTAGAATTTTACCCTACTCAGTCAATTATGGCAACATACTTGAGGAAGAATGGGATAACGTTATCTTGTGAGACAAAAATCTCTAAACCGCTACTTCACGCAAGGAAAAGAACAAACAGACAACAATGGGTGCCAACTCATTTCATTTCACCTTTAAACTTTATTTCGTGGTAAATTTTTCGAAAGATTGGGAGGGAATTAAAATACACAACCAATATTATTCCTATCAAATAATTTGCCAATGGATTTGTGGCTTTGAACAAACTTTTCGGTTCAAATTTTAAACTCATTTCAAACTTCTTTAAATTTCCTTTAGAAAATGTAATCTGCGATAACATCTGCAAATTGGTCATCGAAAATCTGATGAATGATTAGTTGATTCATTTTTTTCAATGAACTGGAAGGCGGCTATCATTAGAGGTATTTTGGAGATCATTTTATTTTCAAAAGAATGTGTTCATTTTTTTTTCATTAAAAATTAAATATGCCCAGCAGAAAATCCCTTAAATAAAGAAACTTTATTCTTTTCCAAATGTGTTGTTTTTGAGCTTGTTTTATTGATGAATAAGACCTGAAAAAATATCTCTGCAAACAACATTGACTTTCCTTAAACATTGTGAATCAGAATGCTTAGAGTTAAAAGGATTCTAAATGAATGATTAAATAGTCTGAAGAGGTTCAACATTTGTATTGGTAAAATTCCTATTAGTAAATCAAATATCAAATTTACAAAAGAGTCAAAGATCAACCATATTAAATAATACACTTGAACATCATACAACTTTAAAAGACAGTGGAAGAGTGTAAATAAACTTTTATTTAAATGTTGAAAATTTGTGTTTTTGTTGAACCCATTAGGATTTGGAAGAAACCATGAAAATTAAGTAAGTTTTTAAATCAATTAACAGAGAGAAATTAAAATTTGCACAAAAATTTTCAAATTTCCCCTTTTTTTTACCTGAGCAAATATGTTTTAAGCAAATTATCCTTGCAGACTAAAATCCAGTGAGGCTCATTAGAAAGTCACCATTAAACAAAAGTTGAGCTAATCCATTGACTCCCAAGAATCAACACAATATATAATTCCTGCCGTGCTAATCAATCAGTAAATTTACGGAGCCTAAACTGCAATATAGCAAAAGTCACCTATAAAAATGAAAAGCAGATCATCTCAGTTTAAATACTTGGCCTGAATGCACGTTGTATCATATAGCGCTAGGATTTAAACTCCTCTTGTTCCTGTATACAGAGAAACAACTTATACAACCACCACGATAGAAATCTACACCTTACACCGACGTCTGCCTCTTTTTCAGTCAACAACAAAATTGTCCTTTAAATTAGTCAGAAGACAATATGGTCGAGAATGTGATTCCAAATTGAACGACATCTCCATCAAGTGCTCTAATGACCCGCCAAAGAAAAAAAAATCAAATTTCTGGGCAGAAGACAAAATTCTGTCAAAAGTGTTAAAGGGTCCACCATGTTTTGGTAATAAGTAGCAGACAGTGGAGAGCTACCCTCTCTACATGCACGGATGATTTCTCAAAGCTAATAAAAAGATATGAATACTTTATGTCAGTACTTTGAGATGAAGACTAATATTTATGTGATATAGGGGCCAAGTGTTGTCATATCACACCATCAAACGATGGAATCGATCCACAACTGTTATTGTGTGGCCAATCTGATTGCCTTAATTAAATTATTACATGTCAACATGTACAGAGAAACAAAAAGATTATTTGCACAAGAAATGAGTAAACTGCAGCTTTAAGCAGACATTTTCTAAAGGTGCTTAATGTAGCAAATCGCCATAAAAAGACAAAACTAACATTATCAATATTTTATGCAAAACGAAGAGATAATCTGGATCCTATCCACAGAAGTCAATAAGTTTAAAGTGTTTGCACTCAAATGAAGAATAAATGATTCTAGTTATAATATATGTCAGTATATTGACTGCCAATTAACAGCATAATTAATTTCAATATATAGATTTTAACCTTAATTCCATTTTTTTTTTTTCCATTGCATGCTGCTATGACAGTATACAGTACAAAATACTTAAGATTCTTTTACCCAAAAGTGACCCAAAATGAGGTCATATATAATTATATAGATACTTAGAGAATTAAATACTATAGTTGTCATGCATCAAATACATCCCTGAAATATATCTGCTACTGAAGGAAGTCATTTTCCCACTCACCTCTGTTTAAAGTTTAACTGATTTGCACTTTGATCCTTCTTCTGTAGAATGGTGTGGCTAATCAATGATTTCCAGCCTCCACTGTCCAGCATCAATTCCAATCTGACAAAGCTGCTACACTTTGAAAATCTGCAGATTCCATGCATACATTTATCAGAAATTAACACTACAGCATGCACTGGCCATACAAAAACCAGTTAGGGTATCACAGCTCAATTGTTTGATATTAGTGTTTATAAAATGGTACATACAGTTTTTGCTAGGGACTTGAGGAATGCGAGTTATACTGCAGCAACAGGAGCTTAGTCGATGCTAGAGTTACTGACCCTGGCTACCTGTGGAGTAAATTGCCTGGCTTAAGTGGGAGACATTTGGAGACTATTAGATCCAATTCAGCATGGTCTATGGAGGAAAAGGAGATGAAAGCAGTGATCATGGAGAGAACAAGAATTAGTTTATTGTCATTATATAAGAAAACAGATTTATTTGCTTGTATGGTATTTTAAAAGCCTGTCATTAGGAAGTATTGAAAATGGCAGGTAGATCTGAAAGATGATGATGATGATGATGATGATGATGAGATATCCCACCTCTTATCAAATATTGCAACTATATACACTAGCTGTTAATGTATGCTCATTTTGATATTTGCGGAACAGCTAGTAAATTATCATAGTGCTTTAAGATAGATCAGCCAATTTAAATATTAATTTGAAGAAATCTAACTCTCAGCATTTAACAGGTACCCTGAAAAAACAAATAACCCATAGTTTGTAGATTGTGTGGCACTGAAGTGTTAAGTTTTTAGTGTTGACTATATGTCTAGCAACACATCTTCAAATGTTCGCCTTTCATTAATTTATATTTCAACAAAACATCAGATTTTTAATGTGTTCCATGGCTGCATGAAAAGAATAAGATCGACCTCTCCTTACAGATAAGGATGTGTCTAATTCTTGACACTACATCAGCTCTCTAGACTGGTGAAAGTATAAAAAAATTTCCAGGAAGTTAACTTTTTTTTTATCTTGATGATTCAGATAGAATCAAGAAATAATCAGTAGTTACTGTGGCATCCAGTTATTTTACATAGTTATAACAGCAACAATATGCATCCAAATAGTGTCATGTATGAGAATGTATGATATTGAAGGCAGCGCACTACATCAAGGTTTCTATACTTTTTATGACACATCACAAGATTGCAATTTGAATGTTTTGTGCAATCGTTTGTTTCGATCAAATCTGGTTGTATATCATAGCTCAGTGGTTCAAGAGTAAGACTCAGTTAAACTACAGGTCCTAAGTTCAAATCTACCAGATACTTTTGTACATATTCACTGAAATAAAGTTTTGAAAATCATGTTTTTTATATCCATAATTGCATACCATTTTTCTACCTTTTTGACATGAATACTTTTAAATACATTATCATATCATATCTTTTCATAATTTGTGCTCTTTTGGGAAACTTTACCAGGGTGTAGTGAGCGGCCTCGAGAATAGATATATGATACACAACATAACATGTCCAACTGTTTGATGCAGGGACAGCTAGAATCCAACCCACAATCCCACAAACCTATTACAATTTACCCACAATCCCACAAATCCATAGTCCATATGATCTGGGCTACTATATAAAATTCATATACCTTGGGATGCTTACTCCTCCTAGGCACCTGATCCCACCTCTGGTGTAATCCAGGGGTCTGTATTTGTTCAACTCTTTAAAATTTGTATTCTGTATAGGACTTACGAGATTGATCATTATTCATTATCCTCACCTTTTCACACTACTTATACTAATATAAGCTCATTTTATTCTTTCTCTGCAATCAATTACATGTTATATCATTGCCAGTCAACAACAGGAGATGCTTACTTCTCCCGGCAGTATAGGCACCTGATCCCATGCACTTCCATGCAGTGTTTCCAAGGGTCAGTGATTGCCCAACTGCCCAACTCTCAGTTTCGTATTTTAAAACTAAGAAATTTATCACTGTTCCTTTCCTTCCCTTTTTCATGTATCATCAAATGAATACCAACTTTTTTTGGCGGGGGGCGGGGGGTGGGGGGTGGGGGTTCAGCATGCTCCGTGGAGAGTTATGAAAAACTGCTGGGAGATGTACATTTATAATCATACAGGTGTGAGCATTTAGATCTTTTTGCACTAATGACGTAAAACATTCATTGAAATCTGAGACAGAGATAATAATTTGAAAGGTTACTGTCAGAAAAAAGAGTTGTCTGAGTCAACGATATACCTGCAAATCAAAACTGAATGAATGAAGCATCCTTGCTTCTGTCAACAGTGAGGAGTATTCAATGCTGCACCAGGCATATCAAGGTAGATTATTATATCAGATAAAGCCCAGAAGAATCACCTTTCATTGACTTCTACAATTCAATCATAAGATGTCTCCCTTTTTTATTTGCATTTTATGTTAAAAAAATTTTTGCATTTACATATTTTAGGAAGGCCCAGGAAGTGGGTCTTGGATCATTAAATGATAAGGTAGTGGTTGTTATAAATTTTATTTATTTCCTAAAACTTTCAATTTTTGGGGAAATTTATATGACATCCTCTAGAATATTAATGATCATTTTAAAAAATGCAAAGATTTAAATAGTCTTAAGAATAATTCAATCATCGCACATTTGATGAAAAAAAAAATATAAAAGGTTAAGTGGTTGGAACTCTTCTTTTGTTAGAGGTGGGAATTGAATGGTCCATAGGCCTCTTAACAGGCCGGTGTGTGATGTATCTGTTGACAGTTTGATAGATATCGAATGCTGACATCCAACAGCGTTTTGTTTTCGTTGGCCAAAAAAAGCCTCGAATTCTATATTGAGCAAATAAAAATCAAATTCTGGCTTGTATAATCCACTTATAAAGAGCTCATTGACTTTTTATTTTGCTTTCATTTCTATTGAGCCAAGTTTGGTCCATTAGAAAAGGACGAAATGGGGTATTTATCAATTTGAAAAGTCACCCTAAATTCATGTGTCATTTTCATTCTTTTCAGTGTTGATTAATAAATTCACTTCATACTAGGTTTGACAAATATTTTTCGCGCTCCATTTAAATGTAAACACATTTCCTCGGAAGCTCATTCCAACATACATTATTCCACAAGAGACACCCACTGTTTTAGTGGAATAAGGATATCGTCAAGGTGTTTGATTTCCTTTTCAAATGATGAAAGGGGATAGAGTAAAAGTTGTCAAAAAGCTGGATTTTGAGGTATCGCAGTGTGACCGTCTGCAAATAAAATACCCGTCTTATAACACCTTATGTATGAAATATATCTCCTCTGACTTTGCTCCTGAGAGTCCTTGTGTTTATAGGATTAAAACAATCCCCAATCTCTCATCAAAATCATTCATGTAGATTAATTGTTTAATATCCATATTCTCTTTAGGTAATGTTAATTGGAAATACTCTGATCAAGTGTGAAAGATAAATTTTTCTCTATGTATCAAGTCTTTCATTCATGATAATACTCCATAACCCCAAACCAGGATTAGGAGCCTGCCTGGAATCACAAGAGGTGTTAAATTGTTTTGAATGTGAGTCAGATTAAAAGGCATTGCAATGAGACTTAAATGATTATAAAAAAAAATCTCTAAGGCTAAGAATTTTCAACAGAATAACTAAATTCCAGCAGAACCTACCGCAATAATACAAAAGAGAAGAACAGAAAAATTTTGTATTGAAAGGAAAACAGAAAAGCAATTTGATTTAAAATTATTTCTGTTACACGTACTAGATTACATTTGGAACTTGGACATGACTAAATACAATCTATGATGTCATTGTATAACAATCTTGTACTTTTTTACTGAAAGGACTTCAACTGCAGTAAAGACTGCATTTTGCACTTATTAGCTTTACTGCACACAAAGTACATGGTAATTCCAAGCTTTTATGTCTTATCTAAAGTGATATATAAAACATGGAAAAATAGACTTACAATAATTATTCAAACTTGATCAAACAAAACTCCAGAAATTGTTAATTTTTTAAATAATCACAAAATTCTTTAATTCTCCCCCAAAGCGTACTATTTGAGTAAAGGAACATTTTCCCCCTGAAAGTAAAGCTAGGACATTCTCCCTCCTCCAACATGCACAACTACATGATTGTTGTGATGTTTAATTGTACCCAGTTTCACTGAAATCCTCCAAAGGGCTCAAGAGGAGTTGAAAAGATATGATGATACTACCTTGCACCAAAAAAATATTAAGTCCATGCAGCTAGGGGCCATAACTCCTGCAATAATTTTTGAACAGCCTTTCCCTTCCCACATGCACATCTACATGTTGTGATCTTTAAATGTACCCAGCTTCATTGAAACCCTCCAAAGATTTTAAGAGCTTGATTTGCAAATACATGACACGTACTGCATTACACACACAAAAATCCAAGTCCAGGGGCCATATAACACTCTTGTAATAAATTTTGAACAGCCTTTCCCTTCCCATATGCACATCTATATGTTGTGATCGTTAATTGTACCAAGTTACATTGAAATCCTCCAAAAGAGCTTAGGAGTTGCAAAGACAAAATATTGGGACAGNTAAAAGAGCTTAGGAGGAGTTGCAAAGACAAAATACAGTCAAACCTCGTTATCTCGAACTCGATGGGACTCAGAAAAAAGTTCGAGAATCCGGGGTTCGAGATATCCGAAGTTTTCTTACAATATCACTTGTTTGAATTACCATCTCACTAATCGCTTTGGCCAAAACGTCAACTTAATTTTCATACGCATCCATTGATTTATCGACATTTTCAGCCATGTCGACAAGGCGTGTTGCGTGGGACACATGTTTTCTCGACGTGGCGCTTTTGATCGTTCACCTTTCTTCACTCATTTCTGCTTGAAATGTTGTTCTATGGTATGAACTTATTTAATTTCGCGTTTAACACCAACCAGATAATCGCAACCTAATCCCCGGGTGTTCCAGACTGGGTCCTTCATTGGATTGCTATCTGGTTTCCTTGAGACTATGGTCGTGAAGTGGCGAAAAATATTTGTGCCCCTTATATAACGGAACAATATCTTTTTAATTGTTAAATTACTCTGACCAGGTTTACTTCTGAAGTTTGTACTGTTTTTATTTCATTAATACCCAGCAACGAATTTGTAGCGTGCGTTCCTGTGTGCTGTGAAGTAGTGTACGTAAAGTCAGCTAATTGCACGCGCCCGACCAGATGTTATACCAAGCTGTATATCAATTAACGTCTCATCGACATGTTCGACAGACGGAAAATTATCCTGAGTTACATACACCAGGGGGTAAAAAAATTTTTGTACTTGGGACAAAAAAATACTTCGAAATAACCGGAGTAATTTGAATTATCCGTGTTTCGAGATATCAACAGTTATTTACAATATTTATAATAGTAAATACGACCGGGACCGCCAACTCAGTTCGACATATCCAGAGTTGTTCGCAATCTGAATTCGAGAATCCGAGAGTAACTGTAATTGGGACAGATGAATGGACGACAGGTGCAACACTATATGCCGGGCCGGCCATTTATAGCAAGGGCATAAAAATGAAAACTAATCAAGAGTGATTTATCAACCTGGATAATTGCCAAATGTATTGAATGCGCAAATGTTAGTGAATATGGCATTTGGAATCAGGATTTGAATTACATATCTCCAATATAGTTTCTGCAAGCAAAGTACTGGCAAAGGGCTTTAATTTCACGGGGCTAAAATTTTATCTTTTTGCAGCTTGCACAATGGTTTTTAATTTTGCAGATAAGTAATGAAAACTGAATGATGTCATACCCCCCAAAATACACTGAAATAGCACTTCGCACTGGTATTTTATGTTCGCAATCGTTTAAATAATATTGCATAATATAGCAAAAATAAAATCCAAGCAAATTATCCCCCTTTAAAGTATTATTGACTGTATCAAAGTGGGCTTTTTCTGAATTACGATTATTCCTCATTGCACATAATCCTGCCATGCAATTTTAAAATTCATTTAAAAATTCTAAATTACAAAGATTTAGAAATAAAAAAAAATCTCTTTCCTCAGTAAAACTGGCTACACTTGACCTTGATTTCTAGTTTGTAGGTTCAAACCCTGTTCAATGACTGTTTCTCTCCAAAAGTTATTAATAATCAAGGTCAAAGGTCAAGGTAACTGGATCGCTACTTTTTAGGTCACAATATTATTACATCTAAAGAATTTCAGTCTCTGTCAGTAACTGATCTAAGTAATACAACTTTCTATGACAAGGGTCAAGACCAATGGGGATCCTAGTTATAGGTCACAAAATCCCTTTATCATTTCATCTCAATAGCCTGGGTTTCTGAAGCAATACAATTTTCTTTTCCAGAGGGTCAGAGGTCAAAGATCA
>CAJDSM010037805.1:0-10576 GCA_903981925.1 Ostrea lurida
AAAGGAAGTTATGATGATCTTAAAATTGACCAATGAGAATTACACACATCTATGTACATGCAAATTGCACACCTACAGATCACCGCTACCACCCTGCGAATGATCATTTGAATCATTTTGGAGAACACAAACATTAATTTTTTTAAATATGTTGGGAAAATGATAAAAGCTAGAGTAAAAACAAACTTCCTAGACTTAATTTTTTGTTTGGGGAACATAATAAGGAATCATCAGTATACTATATGTGCATGGCAGACCATCAGCCATCTAAATTATCATAAATTTAGCAGCAAGTTTTTACAATATCTGGCTTTTTATACCTCCACCAGGTATATTCAAGTTCTAGAGTAAACATTATTATGTGCTTAACAACTATCTTTTCTAAAGGCAAGTCAAAATTTGCATAAGACCCCATTCAAGATAAACTTCCATGGAAGCTGTTTACCAGTGAGATTTAAAATGACACAGATATGTAAGCTAATACATGTATATATCAGTTATCTCAAAATTAGCTCCCCGGACAAACTTTGCAATGTTTTGTGAATTTGATACAACGTGCAGCCTTTTTCAGTGGACTTCTATCATTCAAAAGGCCACCGCATACAAAATCTTTTCTATGTTATCTCATGTACCAAACTAGGGTGAATTAATTAAAGTGCGAAGTAAATGAACACTTTGAAAAATGTATACATGTATTAAGAAATACTTAAAAGTGGAATTTTTAGCAAAACAAAAATCTAGCAATTTTTCTATAAAAATGGGTAAATATTTAGCAAGAGCTAATTTTGGNAAGTAAAACATAAATCTAGCAATTTTTCTATAAAAGTGGGTAAATATTTAGCAAGAGCTAATTTTGGCAACTTTATAATTCTTGCTTATAAAGTATTGACTAATCTATGAAAATCAGGTAAATATTTTTGGTTACCTCTCTCAATATTGATATTTATAGAGGTGATAAGCTCTCGTTATAAACCTAACGACTACACCCATCTTCATAACTGTATAAGGCACTTTTGTGTACACTATAATTATAACATACTAGATCCTGTACTATATTTATAATTACATGTATACAGCTCAATGTACATGTATTTAACACACATACACATAGCCTTACAGTCTACAAACTTGGATTTATGTATCTTGTCCATCAAATTAGTGTGGCCTTAGAATCAAGACACATACTTGTAAGCATTTTGCAATTTCATGTACGTCCTATACATGTCAACACTTTAAACCTGCCAAGAATGGACTACAAACTCTACATGCAAGTCAGTAAACAGTTGATAGTAAACCCTAAATAACTGTAAGGATTAACTGCAATAGTGCAAACTATCACGTTTTGGTTTACACCTATAGATTTACCTGTTGAGGGGAACCACCCCCTCGATGCCATTTGTGGCACCATAAAGAACATTATCTGGTAGTTGGTCGTCAAACTGCAAGCGTCGCCTCTGAAACAAGTTACTCTCTGTATTTTCTCCGAGAGATTGGAGTCGGAAATATCCAGGCTTCGTACGAATATTGGCCATTGCAGCGTACCGAGGATGTTCTGCTACCACTGTTCGTGCAAACACAGGTTGAGATTCCCAGGGAAATGTAAATTCAGTTTTGGCTGCAAAATGTTCTTTAATGTGGCACCATTTAACCCAAAATCAATAATAAATTGGATAATACAACAAAACCATTACATCATCACAACACGCCTGTATGGAGCCTGTGGCAATCACACGCAGAATGATACTGACACAAACATTTGAATATGGCCGAGAAAAATATGTAAACTGAGAGTATTTTAATTACACAGGTGTGTCCGCCTTCAGCTGGTATCTAGTATTTTACCAGGTATATTTTTATCCACAAATGGGGTCAAGCGCGGTGAAATATTAAACATCAAGATGTCATCTTTGCACTCGATCTCACATGACCGAGGGTTGTAAATTCCGCAGTTCGGGGTAGACCATGCAGGTACTGGAGACTGGTGATGTTTAACACAGGTAAGTATAAATGTGTATCCCTAAGTCTGCCAGGTGTCACTTATCTGTCAATACCAACAACCACCAGGAACTGAATTCACATCAAATAACACTTTAAAGTTCTCTTTTTCACTCAATTAGTCAAGACACATCAATTTCAATACATTTAAAACTTTCCAACAGGTCATTAAGATAACCAATCAACAAAAATCCAATTTATAAACAAGTTGAGGAGAATATTTTCTTCCAAGGTATTCAGACCGTCACATTCTTACTCAGGTGGAAAATGATATGAAAAATTCATTTCCTGACCTAGTTTTTTAAAGCACAGAAGTAAAAAAACATCCACACCAAATGTCACAACAGGCCAGAATTTAATGCAAATCCATGTCATCTTCCATATTCCATGAGGTCTATTAATCAATTGTATACAATATTTTAATATGCAAGAAAAATAAAATCCTGGTGTTGTGTCTTCAAATAGGAAAACATTGCACGACTCTAAATACCAAAGGAAATCCCCTATATCCAAACTCCACCTATTTTTCCACTCTGTTGCATTCTAAGACCCCATAACCGTCTAAACAAACACCCAAGTACTTGCATATGGAATGCAAGAAGATATAGTGCTTTTTCTGTCTAATACGAGACATTTAAACTATAAAACTTTAAACCCATGGTCAATGCCAACATTGTAAAAAATCACTAAAGTTTATCAATCCAAGGTAAAAATATTTTGCATTGACTCAACATAGTACGTTTAGAAATGGTCAACATAATGTGCTTAAATGGATCAAGATCAGAAAAAAGGAGTTTCCCCAGGTTCTCTCTGGGATTTGTATACAGTCCACTACGAAGTAGCAATGTCAATCTGCCCGGCGCTTGGCCTTCGTCACTTGGGATAGCTCAAGCGTCAACACATTCTCTCTGTATATTTGCTTTCAATTCTTTCAGTAATGGCAGACCTAAATTGAAAAAGTAATGTAAGTAAAGTTGATCCTATTACGTATATAGTATACATAAATATACTAATTTATATGTATTAGCACACATGTGATTCTGTCGTTGTATTTGCAAGAAAGTAAACACAAAATTCCATGTGTGATTTTTACAAAAATTTTTGGAAAACTTTCAGGTGTGTTCCCTGTAAAATAAATTTTGGCAGATATATGTAGCTCTTTGGATTTTAAGAAAGCTGAAGGAAAATGTTGTTTCATAATATTAAGAGTGTAATGGACAAATCAACACACTAGACGCCCACTCTGACTGTTTGACAGGGGAAAAATTCTTGGTGAGCCGACCATAAGCTAGCAGGTAAGTCAGGGAACATGTATATTCCAATTGTAACGTGGAGCTGTACATGATTGGGGTAGACAATAATATACGTTAAATACTGAATACAGTAACTTGTCTAATCCAGATGTTTGGTGCAATCTGAAATATGTAACTCGAACAACACAGTGACAATAATATACCGGAGGGCGGTATATTACAAATAAATGCTCTGTAGTGCCTATAAGCGATATAATGATTTTGTTCTTATAATCAAAGATACTACACAAAATTATAAGTCTCAGATCTATTATCCAGATTAATAACGTGGTCGTTTCTTGTGAATGTTTTTTTCCAACCGGCGGGGCATAATCTTTGTTTGCGTAGGAGTTCTAGTATATGTGAAATTTTATATTAAACAGAGTAGATAAAACGAATACCCAAGAGAAAAATCTATGTGCCCTAATGCTCCCTGCGAGTCGTGTCGTCTAATGAACACTTGCCAGCTACGTCAGAGAGGGGAAAAGATGCCCTGCTAGATTCCAATCTGTTGTTGCACGTTTTTTCGGTGTTATTATATCCATTTCGAGGGCTTGGTGCGTATTATCCAAACGTAAATTTCAGATATTCACCAGTTGTCGGTGAGTATCTACAGTATTAAAGTTTGGAGACCATTTTATATAATGCTTATAGCGCCGGGACTTGTTGCACAACTTTAAATTTGGCCTGCCTGCCATGACCTGATTTTCAAGTCATATCCAAATGATTCCTCAATTTCTCACTTCTCTAGTGATGAAAGGGGTACTTCAATAGTTAGGTTTGACCACAGCTGGGGCACAACTTAGAGGACTTGAACGCATCACATACTGATCAAGATGCAGTTGAAAAAAGGACAATTTTTTATTTAAAAATTTTATCAATAATGGCATGTTTATATCATGTTCAGGATAATAAAATGGATCTTTTAACAAGAATGTATTTGTGAAACACTAACCCCTTGGAAATGATAAATCCTGATACTATTGGCCGTTAATTCTAAACGATTGTATGAGTGCAGCTAAGAGATCCGCTGGGACAATGTCGACTCCTATGTCTGCACGCGCGAGTATGGCTAAACCCACGCAAAGTGACCTGACAATCCGATCCGCCCCCCACTCCCATAAATGTTTTTATTTTCCAAATGGTCAGACAAATCCTCTACTAGATGTCTCAATGATTCCCGTTAATTTGTATTGATCCACATTTACTTATATAACATGTTTTCATGAATTAGATTTTTTTCTAAAACTATTTCCACTGAAATTCAAGAATCTGTGAGCCAATTCTCACTAATGATTACCTCCCCTTCTCTTATAGTTTATATATCCCTGGTACTAGTAGTTCAATATAAAGATGTAAATAATTAGCAGCCTGTGATACAATATGCTGGGCAATTATGTTGTATATAATGTTGCCTGAATGTACACCATGTGTGCATTCAATAGGTAAGCTCAAATTGAATGTATACTCCAAGACTTGGTCATGAATGTATACATTCAATGACTTATCTATTGTGTATACATTCAATGTTATAACATTCATGCACATATATAAGCACTGTATATGAAAATTCCAGATCATCAAACCAGAAGTAATGTTCGTGATCTGAAATGCATCCCACGATACATCATATGTTCATTACCTATATAAAATTAAATTGCATAACACGGTCTCCCTATCTGTTCTAGTACCAATTTTTCAAGGTTTAATCCCTGTAAACCCTAATTTTTATGGTTCATACTGTAAACCTGAACTTCGTACGTCAACAATTCTATACGTCACAGACAAATGCAATCGAACATCCTCGGCTTTTTTTCGCGGAAGGCCGTGTGATGTTTCGATTTGAAACATTTTATTGTGACGTCTAGTTGAAGTAATTCCTACGACATGAACTTTGACATTTATTTGTTATTCAAGTTCGAAATCAAGTTTAATCTTCCAAAATAGTCGGATAATTTAATTATAGTAAATGACTGTTATAATTTTAAGTTTACGCTCGGAATTGAACCAATGGTTGCTAATTTTGCAAAACATAATATAATCAGCTACGCGGATTATTAGTAGTTGCAAATAGGCACATTCAGTTCAAGTCTCCGATAACTTGAAAATAATAACATAACAGTCATTTCTTAAATAAAGCTTCATACAAAATATTAGTAACCTGTGCTATATAGTTGCTGAGAAATATGTTACGAAAATGTGGGACAGATGGAATGACGGACAGAGAGACAGAATGACGGACATGGGTAAAACAGTATACACCCCTCTCCTCCCTCTCCTTCAGAGCGGGGATATAATTAGTAATTTTAACAAGTTTGTCCTTATTTTTTCATTCTGTTTTACAAAATTATATCATTTTCTGATGTTGATCTTGAAGCATAAAGATATGCAAATGCTTATACATGTATACTGAATCTCTTGAATTGTCATGATTATTTTCATGCATTTTGACTGCATGCAGAGATCTGCCGATGAAATCCTAGAAAGATACAATATTTTGATAACACACTATTTGTTCTCATTGACAAGCATTACATCCTCAGATGATTCAATTTCCGGATTGTAAGAAATACATGTACTATGTACATACATCGATCATTTCCTGTAACATGCTATACAGAGTTATCTTCCATTATCAATGACTCCTATTTTTCATATACCGGTACTACATCATTAATGATCATATAAAAAGTGGATGGCTACCAAAAAAAAAAAAAAAAATAATGACTTTATAGTTGTTTGATCATGCGATGAAATCGGTTTACAGTACTGACCTAAATGAACTTACCCATCATCCAAGTTTTCTAGTATTTCCTTCACACTTGTCGCTGTCATGTTAACAGTTATCACTAAAAATATTCCCTATTTAAAACTCTGCCAACCACCATCAAAAATCATAAATGGGGTTGTTTCTTAAACCGAGACCTTTTCATACACTAATTGAAGATGAATCCAAAAAGCAGTAGGCTGTACAGAGCCCTATAGTGAAGTTATCACAAACTCCACAGGGAACTTGTGGAAGTTAGCAATAGGCAAGGAATGTCCTGCTACATGTAAAGTTCATTTCCTGTAATTCTCGCCTGGCATTTTAATTTCAGTAGCCATTAAAATTCTTCAGTGTATTATACAGTGTTTGTCAGCAAATTGTTTACAGCTCAGAAAAAGACTTAAAAGTTTAACCAAAGCACAAGGTAATATTGGTTCATCGAAACCTCTCATTTGCAAATACAGTAGGGGTGTTTTTCCTTCTTCTTCAGAAAAATGCAAGGTGCCTTGTCAATGAGGAATGCTGAGAAAGGTAGCTGAAGTTGCCAGCAAGTATGCAATAAAAACTCTAGTCTAAATGCATATACTTACTGTCTCTAGTTAGTGATTCACTCAATGGAATAGATGAAAGACATCTGACAAACTGTAACAATCTGCTGTGATAGTTTTCAGGTTATAAAAGCCATTGTTTTACTCAATAGCACAAAATTAATTATGAAGCTTTTTTTAAAAAGAGACACTACATCATACAGGAATCAGCCACTATTTAAATACCATTATAATACAATCACAAGCCAGCAACCAAGAGACTGCATAGTTATTATAGCTGTGGAATTTACCAACAAAAAAACCTTCTATCAATCATTCATACAAAGCATATGAACAATGAGCCCTCAACACCTCCACGAGACCAGTACTTGAAAAATAAGTACAAGGCACTTAAAGAGACTCGATGAAAAACAACTACGGTATGTGTGTTATGCGCTTTCCAACAAGTCATCAACATGCTCATGTTTTCACAGACCTCATGTTTGGCCACAAGGGTCAGATGCTATACCTTATAGATTTAGTACCTTATGGAATACACATACATGATGAAATGCACGTATTTAAAGTACATGTAATAGGAAAAACTGTCTTAAAAAACATGCAGCATAACGAAAAATGGCGAATTGAGTGACAATTTGAGAGTTACACTTTACCCGTATCTTTTTCAAACTCTTCACAAATGCATGCTTTAACACGGACCAAACAATGGCAAACATACAACAGATTTAGAGTATCAATAGCAGCCTCTGAATTTTGTGGTAAGTCTTCCAGGGAATTAAGACATGTGTCGCCTGCCTACTTTTTTTTGAAAAATTACTTCATCATTGTTAAAAATATAAAAGTTGCGTAAAACAGGAAGTTGACATGCAGCAGATTGGAAAATGTGTTACACAATACAGTTCTCCATACTGATGCTCTGTACCAAATATCAGGAAGCTGGCCTGTGTGGTTTCTGAGAAAAATGTGACAGCAATTTGTTCATGTTAAAAATAATTTAAGTTGCTTCAAACAGGAAGTTGACATGCAGCAGATTGGAAAATGTGTTACACAATACAGTTCTCCTTACTGATGCTCTGTGCCAAATATGAGGAAGCTGACCTGTGTGGTTCCTGAGAAATATGTGACAGAAATTTGTGTGACACCGACGCCACAAGACAACTCATAGTGATCCCTTTATCTATTATGCAAGAGCAAAACAATGTCGACAATTGACCTAGTTAGGGTAAAGATTATAAACACCCAAAATGATCTATGAAAAAGCTATAACTATTCAGAAAGCCATCCAAGACTTAACGGCATCCAAAGCTCATTTATGATTGATTATCTGTAGTTTTTCATCCCGTCGAGAATATTTCACTCATATTGAGACGTCACCATTGCCGGCGAAGGGCTGAAAATTTAGACCTATGCTTAGCACTCATGGCTTTTTAGCAGTAACGGTTCTTTTGCATGCCAAACATGCTGCAACACGGGACCTCCGTTTTTAAGGTCCAGGGTTCTCATTAACGCAAGAATCTGCGTAATATACGCAACAAATTTATCTGGGACGCAACATTGTTTAAAACAGTGCGTCCGCAGTCTCGTCCCGAATATCGAGAAAATTCGAGATTTTTGAAGTCGGGATCAATCTACAAAACTTCCGGTCAAGAAAGCGAAACAAAAATTTCATTACCGAGAAATTTTAGCACGCTTGGACATGTTTTTGAGGTATTCATAGAATATTACTTGGTGATTTATCTAGTTCTTGTTACGATGAAATTAAAGTAACACTTTCGGTAGCCATCGTGGCTATGTATTTTTACATGTATATATTTTTTATTCATTTATTGCAATAAAGACATTTTTTGTTTCAAAAATTATTGTTTTGATGCGAGTGTACTAGTAAATCGGGACTCAGCTTTATTGTTCTGGGACTCATCAAATTTAGCTGGGACTCAACCTTTCCAAAAATCGTGAGTCCCCGGACTCAAGTTTTAAAAATCCTAGTGAGAACCCTGAAGGTCATATCCCAAAGACCCGCGATTCTCACTTCTAAATGCCAAGCTCTTGGCGAAGGAGCAATCACGTCTTAGGTTTGACGCGGCCGGGTGCTGAGCATGGGGCTCGAACACACAACCTCCCGATCATGATGCGAGAGCTCTACCACTGAGCTACCGAGAATGAAGATGAGAACATGTTTTATTCTTACTGACAACATGACCAGGTCATTTGTTACTTTACTTGTGGCTCAGCAGAATTGAACTTGAAGATGTAAAAAGGAAATTTCAAACCCAAGGAAAAGACAAAGTGAAAACTTTAAGTACATAAACAATGGCTTTGGCACTGATTCCTGGCAGCATTTACAATTATTCCAGAATCAAAACAAGAAGGTCTGTGAAGAGAAGTAGACATACAGTAGTCTATGCCTGAGGCGAGAAGGTGTAATTAAACTGAAACCAAAAAAAAAAAGAAAACAAACACCGATTTAATAACAGACACGCATCTGCTGATAACAATTGAACCCTTAGTCATAATGGGTAAACAGCTTTTCATTACTACTTGCCGGATTTTACTTGAATGTATGTCATATACCTAGATGACATAGATGTAAATAGTAACTGCACTCGTTTCTTCTTCCTGTACAAGTACAGGACTCCCAGGGGAACTGTAAATATGCACTGGTATCTGTTTTCACTCGTAAACATGCCGCATTTATACACCTACTCATTCTACTGTACTTTTCAATTGTTTGAATTAAGTTTTAAGCGAATACTTTTTTAATTCCCCCTATATGTCCCTCGGGATTACCATCAAAATCCAACAACTCCATCTCTTGTTCAGTTTTTGACTGGGATGCTGGCCCCCTATCTTCTAACAATATTCAACAGAAACAGTGGTTACAAAATGCAACATAATGCAAACATTATTCCTAAAACAACTCGCTTTTTAATTTTAACATTAAATACCAACCTTCCCGTCATATAGACAGTCTGTTTACGGTCAATGACACTTGAACTACAGCTGAAGGGAGTTCCACACTCACTTTTTCATCATGGCGGGATATACGTCACTTCCTGTTGCAAATAAGGCAACAAAAATATGTTCTCCCGGAATTGAGGTTCCCGGTGGGGGTAAGATTTCAGGGTTTTTTGGGGGGTTTTTTTGTTTGTTTTTTTTTTCTGCTGAACTCTCTTTGCATGTAAGTGCGGTGAAAATAAGAAATGGCATGTGCAAAAGTAAAATTCCTATATGTCCATTTGTATTATATACATTTCGCAATTTGTATTTCTTCATATATGATTTATATTTACACATACAAAATAAATGTAAATTATATGTTACATATTTAAGGAATAAAGAATAAAAAAGAAAAACTATATTCTAAACTACTAATCAAATGGAAAAATTATAGAACACAAATTTGGGGAAAAAGCAGCCAAATACATCAATAAGTAATAATAAAAAACATGCACCAATGCTTTAATTTCAGAATCCATTGTTTTTTTTTTCTGGTTTTTTTTTCGGGCCCTTGTTAATGGAATCTTAAAATAAATGTATAGGCCTTCACATAGATGTTAGCCTACTTTTTTTTTTTCTTTTTCTTTTTTTTTTTTTTATTTATTATTTTTATTATTGTTATTATTATTATTATTTCAAAAAATCGTGGTAACGAATTTTATTTCCTGCATATGATTTTTTTATTTTGTGCGAGCGAATCTTTATTTCGTGCGAACAAACTTTCATTTCGCGCGAATGAATTTTCAACAAAAAATCCTTATATATACCTGTCCTAAACCAGCCACCGTATATAGTTTTCCGATATATACATGTACATATATACATTGGTTGGAATTTGCTATAAAATCATGCTGCAGTATTCATTAATCATATACAATGTCATGTACTTCCATATTCATGAAAATAGAGACGCTAAAATTCTGAATATTTTATTTCCAAAGAAACATACAGAAACGACCAACATTATATATACTTGC
>CAJDSM010037806.1:0-18648 GCA_903981925.1 Ostrea lurida
CACGTATCTGACATTTACTTGTACATTTCAATATCTTACTATATAAAATATTCTTCGTACACTGAATTGAACTTATAAACGCGTATAACAGTATATTCCACAGATGTTACATAATAAGGTGTAGTAGGTAACGACTTCGATGACCTGCGCGAGACTACATTTCGGATGCACCGTACTACTTAATTACGATATCGTGTGACTTCGTGTCGCCATTCGTATGTTTCTGTCTTATTTAAGAACGTGTGCTTTGTCGATATGGTTCGGAATCACCGTGTGACCTTCGTGTGTGTCGGATGTTCTATCGTGTGCCTTCTGTTGACTCGTATTGCTGCTTCTAGTGCTATTGCGTTTTTAAATTCGGCGGCATTTTACCCGGAATTGAAATTTTCAAATTCGTGTGTCCTTCAATTGTTTGTCAATCGGACAGTAGTGGACGCAGCATTAACAATACACAATCAATCACATATTGAATGTTATATATTCAAGATGTCCTCCGACTCCTTTTTTTCGGCTCTTCAGGCTTTTTTCTAATATCCCGGGGATGTTAAAAGCGGCTAGTAGTGCATTTACATGTGATACCCCATAGCCAACAGTTACCTGGTACCAGTTTGTAAAACCGCCCCTTCTTAGACCTTGGGCTTGTCGAAGCAAACTTCAAATAATTTGTCATTGTTAGCCTAATAAAATGCTTCTGGACAACTTTATTTTCCGTGGGAATCTTGATAACATTCGATGGTGAAATCTCACAGGAAATACTAGGTCGCATTATATTATTAAAACTGGAGGCGAAAAACTTCCGATTAACCTTAAGTTTAATAGAGTTTAAAAACGTGGTATATTTCGGTCAATTGACGTTAGAGTGAAGACTTCCAAGTGACCTGGTCATTTTATGTCTTGTGAAAGTAAATCCAAAATCAACACATCAAGAAATTTTCTCTTAGAACACTGTATACGTTAAATACCACCACGAAACAATTATACGTTGTGGTGTACGAATATTATTTCATTCAATGAAAACAAAATCATTAGACGACAGACGTATCCGTCATGAATGAGTGAACCGGGGGATTTAAATCAATGCATTTACCCGATCCACAGATAATTTCTCCAGACAAGTACAGGTAAACTAACATACAGAGAGATGACCTTACGATAGCGTATCCTATTACGTTTAATGTGTACACTGACATTCTCAAATCAAACGGCCATTGCATCTGTAGGTGGTTGTCCGTAAAGTTCGCGGACAAGCGGTTAGTATTAGCATATTCAAGAATACTTTGCAATAATGTGAATTATAAAATGTGAAATTATCCAATTTCAAATACATAATTTCAAGTATCACTTCATTATCAGACTTGAGATGGTGACGGTGAAGTTTTGATAAATACTGTTATTTATCGTTTCCTACATCTCATTTGTATTTCGTAAAAGTCCAGTAAAGTGACATGATTTTTACAATTCATATGACTTAATAGGACTATATACCGATATTGGCAAGTGATGTGGCTGGTAAATAATAAATTTAAGATTGCGTCGTGAGTTACATTGTCAATGACATGTTTACGGCAATATTTGTTTTTATCAAATATATTCAAAACGTATGCACCTGTTCATCCGTGATATATTTATAACAGTTACATAGGGACAACATATATTTGTAATGATATAAGCTGTTCTCATGTAAACACCCAAACTTACGATCTCTCTTTGTGTGGGGTATATTTATAATTATATAGCATCTGCAATCAATGGACATAACTCTATGGAATATGAACTGGCTTAACATACACGAGTATTGCCTACGTGTAAACAAAAATAAATTCTATTCGAGAAATTGTAACATTTACGTTTTCATTTTTTTGTGTTCATGTTATGGACCGTAAAGGCATTCTTTATTTTGGTAACATTTGAGAAGTATTGCATTGTAACTTGAAGAATGGGAGATTATTAATTTACGCATTTTTTAAATAATAATTTTTCCGTTTCACGGCGGATACGATGGAAGATTATTCAAATATTGACTTAATCACGCGATGACAGGGTTATAAACACATAAACAAAGCACACAGAGGCGAATATCAACATTGTATCCGGTATCGTTACGACAAAAAAAGTTTAAAACAAACTGACCTGTCTTTATCTAACAACTCAAATATACACCCGTTAATACATACATGTAGCTGACAGTAAAACATGATTATACATAATCTGCTGATTTGACGGGTGAGTTGCTTAAATTCTACTGAAATTATATCATTATCTTCAATCTTGAATATGCCATTTGCACTTTTTCTTTTATTTTTCAAATTTTATACCGTTAGTTACGGTTGTATTACTTTAATCCCTTTCAATTTATCGCCACACTTTACTCATCGACGTCCAGAAATTCGTCATTTATTTACACTATTAAATGTCATTCCCCCCGTCTTCAATATTATCTTCCAAAAGATGACACACATATCTAAAGAATCATGACACCAATAGTTAAACAAGGCATTGACACTTCTATTTAAGAGGCGTACGAATTTTCTTCCTGCTCTTTAAACGGATACTATCCTGTAAAGGTTTGCAACATTTATTTAAATCATTATAGCGATCATTCCATTGAGAGATATGTTGAACTATTCTATTCTTCGTAATTAAGGATGTTCTCTCTGCTGGTATGACTTTTTGTCAAAGGAATAAACTTTTTAAATAGCGCATTTAACTCATTCATCTTGACCAGAAATGCAATTTAAACACAAGAAAAACGTATATTATTGTGAACTTAACAACCCCTCAAAGTTACCCCTTAGCTGAAGGTTAGTTTTTTCCTTTAAAAAATTCCCATTTTCAACAAGAAACGTAATATAAACCAAATCTCCATGAACAGGGATGATCTTCGTTTATCTTTTAGTGTAATCAAAATTAATTTGTAATTGGTAATTGTTTAAAAAAGTTTTTTCAATAATTGTTAGAAGATATATATCAGATTAGTTGCCATTACTGGGCGGGAAATGACAACAGGTTTGAAGTAAATTTTTGTCAAAAAATGCATCTAGCAACAATCCTGTATTAAACTTTATGTAATATTGTATCTGAGATTTGAAGTCATATTTTAGCTATTTTGAATGAAACGCTGGGTAGTGTGCATTGAAAACACAGTTTGTGAACCATTTTATGACCTGTACCACTTCTTATTTTGTCACAATGTAATTCAATGACATATGTTATGATTTGTTATAAAATGCTTACTTTCAATTATATTATCAAAATTTCATGTACTTATTTCATTAAAAAGCACACTGTCTAAATTATATTAAATAATTTGTAACAAAACAATATGATTTTTTAATACTAAAATCAATGTGCAAACATATGTCCCTGAACCATCATTGTCAAATGCCATGCATTGTGGCATTTGACCTTTGATTTTTTTGACTCAAAAATTGATAGCATGTACCATTCTTTTTACTTATTTATATGACTAATTTGCGTTTGAATAAAATACAAAGTGCATGTACTTGAGTTATCCTTAGAAACACTTTTAACAGTCCGCTTCCATGCATCCACAAGTAAGAGCGGATGTACTTCCTGGTATTGATTTCTCGAATGATAGCAACCATGAATCTATGATTTATAACATTCCCTGTGGTTACCGAATGGATGTATCTACAAAGCAGAACCAATCAAAAAACAAATTATTGATCTACGAAAGACAACGAATGTAAGTGTTACGCTAGGTTGTACGTCACCATTGTGAAACGCGTCATGATAAATAACACATATGCTATTTATATTCGGGAAATTACCTTACTGACCGCGAATTAGTTAATTCCCACTGCGTAATAACCACTCGTATCACATTAAGACTGTTAGCACGAACGCCGCCATATTTTTTTTTCTAAATCGGATAAACTATTTTAACTCGTATTCGTTTTGATGAATAAATTCATTGGTTTACGTTGGTTTTTTTTTTTAATAAATATAGATCTAGATTACGCTTTTGGCGCGATGAATGTTCAAATAATTAATGGCATATGATGGGTACAGGATGAATGATTCCCTCTAGCTGACCGATCTAGGTTTGGCCTGGCGCGTATGAAAGTTCAAAGATATGGGTAAAATATATACGATTGGTGTAACTTCTTAGTTTTGTAGATTATTTTGGCTAACAATATTAAATACGCTGAAGGTGATTTTTTGGCGGCAAGTATATATTCAAGCTCGGCTATGTTTAGCATTTCGATTACACGTACGTCCATCATTGTATGAATAGTGAGAGGAAAGGTAAAACATTGTCATGCTTTTTCCAAAACAATAACACAAAAACAACAATAATTGTACTATTTTGCGTATGCATCAACATAATAAACATGAAACTCCATATTAATCTCGTATTTACGACTAGTTATAAAAGAGTGTGGAGACCCTCTGCGGTAAAAATAAATTACCACCAGCACTAACACTTTAAAAGGGCATTGGACACGTTTTTGAGCTAAATGTTCACATTTTTAGACTTTCCATTTTTAATGTTTATCAATGCTCACCTATGGTATTTCTAATGATCCTATGAAAAATCCGTCTAGTGAGTAACAAGTCAGATATAACTAGCCTTTACAAATATTCGCTAATGTGAACAAATGCCGTGTCCATGTATTGCATGACTATATACTATATACGTTTCCGTTTAAAGCTAGATTTTTTTTCAAATTACAAGGTACACTCTCTGAACACAATTAACTAGTTTCTAGGTTGCCTACATTCACATTTCATTTTAAAGCATTGGTCCATTTCCTGTGAAGCATACTTTACGTTAACATAAACCAATTGCTCGGCCTTGTGTTTACATAACCAACGAATTATTAGCGCATTGTTATTCTCTATTGTATTCTGCAACACTAGACATTCAATTTTTGCTGATCCATTAAATATATACTGCAAGCATTTTTCAACCTTAAAAATGAAAATTAAAATTAGCTAAATATGTGTCCATTGCCCCTTTAAAGGAATTGCTGCGTACTTTCAAGTAGGTCTAGTTTAACAATAGAAAGTTGAGAATTATTATTGAAATTTCATTACAGTTTTTACAGTTCTTCACGACAGTCATGCGCCTCTCTGCTCTCTCTCTCTCTCTCTCTCTCTCTCTCTCTCTCTTCTCTCTTCTCTCTCTCTCTCTCTCTCTCTCTCTCTCTCAAATCTGTTATCGTGATCATTTTAACCATCAATTATGGCTTAGAGAAATTCCATTTTTTTATACAGTCACGATTCGCAACACAAACTTTTCAAAAATAAATAGACGAAAGTTAACTCGTGTTAAACGTAATATATCATAAAAAAACCATGCCAAAAATCAGATGTGCAGGGCCAACACGGGCCCTCGACAAAAGCGAAGCCGGTCAGCTGGGTGCCTTTGAGAAGTACATTTTCTTGTCTGTCATATCACTACCCGCGTGAGCCCCTTTTAGTCGAATATAAAGTAAGACGAGATTACTCGTAATCTAAATCTAGTGTGAAAAAAAAAGTTAAATCAAAAAGGGTTAGTATAAGTATCAAAAGATTCGGTGTGCAACAACTCAGTCAACCAAATAGACTTGGTGATAATTTTGTATTCGCTCATTGACTTCTAATTACGAGTATATTCTTTATACCATTGTATAAAAATATGAAATATCTCAAGTGAAATTCTTAAAACTAATGAATTATGACATAGCAAGGTTTGCAATATTCCTCTTGAAAGAATACTTTCACGTAACGTACATCAATAATTTTTATAATTTTTGGGTTTTTTTTATTCTATTCAAGAACAAAATTTAGCATAAAAAGAAGTTTTTTCTACAATCAATTCATACCAGTTTGAATATATCTTTATTAATTTCATACCTTCTTGGTGCTGGAGTTATTCTCTTAACTTTATTATGGGAAAATAGTGCGAAAAGGGTCCTTCCAACCTCAAATTCTGATATTGGCCATAATCTTTTTTTTTTACAGTTTCCTTTGGACCTAGCTTGTTAACTCTTTTGTTTTTTGACAAGTCTGAATCCAACTTACTGGTATAAATTTTAAACTCTTCCAATTGTATTTCCGAATTAACGCATTGTTTACTTCGCCATTTTATATTCAAGTTTGGTACATTGAACTGCGTAGTCCCCCGTGTTAAAAGACACGAAAAGGCCCAGTCCACTGTCACGTTTCGGCATCCAGTTTTACTACATTTTTATAAACGTAGCACACGCGCTATGTACGGTAGAAAACGTATAGATGCGTAAATAAAACGGCTTTAATACCGGGCTATACGTAGATTAATATTTCACATCGATTCCGTTTACATTGGTCTGCACCAATACAAAACGAAGGCAAAAATTTGATACGTTAAATGAAACGTAGGAAAAAGCGTTACTAGAAACGTACACGATAACATAGAGAATGCGTAATGAAAGCGAGCTGCATTCGTGGAGAAACCGTGAGGGATATTCCTTGTTACTTTTTTTAAAAATACGTTTTCTATTTATGTGTTACGTTTTGTAGGTGTTTGTAACGTATTGCACGTTTTTAGGACAAGCGTAATAGGTTTCATTACGTTCGTTGTAAGGTATTACTTTGTCATACGACTCGTCAAAGTCCAGTCCCACTGTCACGTTTTCGGGCATCCCGTTTAGTACGTTTTGAAAAACGTAGCAGCACTGCTTTATACGTAGGAAAACGCCAACGATGCGTAAATGAAACGGCTTTATACGTGACTATACTGTAGAATCAATCCTTCATCGACCCCGTATATATTGTCAGCACATACAAAACGTGGGCAAAAAATTAAACGTAATTAACGTAGAAAAACGTACACGTATACGTTAGAAATGCCGCGTAATAAAACGTAGTCTGATGGCGTTAGATAAAGTAAGGGTTTCATTTTATTTGTTACGGTAAGAAAAACGTAATTAATGGGGAATGAACGTAGTGGACCTCGTTCAAACTACCTAAAGTTAACTTATACGGGAGTAAAGGTACATCAAGTATCTATACGAAGATAAAACGTAGCTAACAACAAAAACGTGAAAAAACGTATAATATCCTAGTTAAATAATGGTACATAATGTAATTAACAAAACCGGATAATCCCTAGCACTAAGTAGTGTAAAATCGTAAACAAACGTAGAAACGAAAAACTAGTAAAACGTACCAACAATTATAAACTGGCGCAAATTTCGTCACGAAACCGTGGCGTTTTCAAACGTAGTGAAACCTAGATGACCGAAACGTGAACCAGTGGGACTGCGGCTAAGCTGTTTACTTAAATGTTCAACTTGAGGCTCCAATAAACGTCATATCGTTGGGCAATTAATTTTAAAAATTTGTTCCCGGTTCATTGTTTTACGGGTTTGCATTAATATTTCTAATTTATTATGTACTTGAATGGCATTCATGGGACTGATTTACAGTCTTCCTGTCATAAATCCACTAAACTGGTACATAATGCTACTTTGAATTTAATATCTGCCAATATCTGTACTCGGTTCTCCCCATATCGCCTGAATGAATTTTAAATTTCATCAATTTGTACTTACGATATGCATTCACGATGCCAAAATAATAACTTAAAAAAACAATTCAAACAATGAACCTAGCAAAATATCATCCATTATGAAACAAGAATAAACAAGTGAAAAAAAAGAATGTGAACCTTTATGCACTATTTTTTACGCCGTTTACAAGTATTAACTCATAAACTGGTCAAAACATGTTTTTTTCCTATTGTCGCTAGCGATCATTATAGTCCATAATCACATATCATATATTTTCATACACTCGAAGTTTATTGATATGTAAACAATAATATGCTTTCTTTGGATTTTTGTTGATTGATTAAAGGAACTAGCATTGCAAAAATTGGTATTATCGGTTATGAATTTTTTTTTACTCCAATGATAGTTTACTTCATCATCACACCTAAACAAAAAAGCATTTTGTTTGTTAATATATTATATTATCATGCTATTTTTTAAACATATAATCTAGATTTAAGCGATAAAATATCATAATGTTTCATCATTTTGTTAATTAAAAGAGACAGCCAATTCCAACCTATTGACCTAAAATCGCTCCATATTTGCTAATGACCATTTAACATGGTAACACTTAAACCGTGATCCAACTGGTTTGCAACAAACTGCATTATTGGATGAAAATGCAATGTCAATTTCAAAGGAAACTATAACCTAACTATATTTGTAAAAAGCCAAAGACTAAACGAACATTGACTCGACTAGTCGTAAGTCCTAAAAGAATACAAAAAAAAAAGAGTTAGATCAAAACACGGGCCCCTGGACACACCAGAGGTCAGGATCACGGTGCCTGACGGGAGTAAGGCATCCCCTGTGACCGCCAACTTAATATCCCTCTCTGTTGGAATGATTCCTCCATCCCCTGAGATAACATAGCTCCGGTTAATCGGTACATCTACTACAGCGTCTCTAATTAAACGAAATAATTCCATATGACGCCACAAAAACACTAGATAGACTGTTGTGTGTGTAGAAATATAATCTATGGAAACTTCACTTTCAATTTAAAATCCTTTTATAACGTTGATTTTCACCTTTCCGGAAAGTATTGGTTTAAGGTTTGGGTATTTTCTATCAAATCCATCTCTATTGGCTTTTGTTCTTCATTTTCAAACTCATGGGGTGCAAACACAGCTTGTGAGAAATCATTGCTCCAAAATGTTCATGTGCGGTGCACAGAATGAATAGAACATAGTCTTATGAACGAAAACTATTCACATAAAAGATAAAACGTCGGCAATATATTGGAATGTTTAATGGAAAGTCACCACTTGAGTTCTCCTTCGCTCATTGATATGCTTCTGAATGAATTGGTAAGCGTAGGGATATATTAGTATTGGTATTTATCAGTAACTGGATATAAATGTCTAAATGCATAGGAATAGGGTGTTATATAATTTGTTCACCTATTTGTTAAGCACAGGAACTATTTTATGAAAACATTGTAGTGGGACGTGCGATGTTTATGCATTAGCAATTTTACAAACATTGTTCCGCAGTGTGATCACTGTTAAAGGTTCAGTGACTTAATTTTCATATTTTAGAGTCTTCGAGTCACATATCATAAAATACATCAATTCGGGTAGAAGACATTGAAAATGATAAAAAAAAACACGTTCTTGCGCTTGCGATTCTACATCCTTTTGACCAAACTCCTCAAATTCCATGGGAAACAATTACGTTAAGGTCTCCCATAAGAAAATGCAGCGATATTTTTTTATTTGGATTGTGATTACATTTGACAGGATGTTGACTTCTCCTTTTTATATTACGCCTCAAATTCACAACGATAACAATAATTGTATTAGTTAAACACCAATATCATACTTCCCATACGTTGTCTGCGATCGGGGTATTGTACATTTCCCATATAGTAATTACCCATGACGTCAGCGTATGAACACGTTACACTTCATTTTTTGAAAACACTAAGAGGCCCTTCTTGCAAGCGAAAGTGCTACCAGCTGATACTTTATTAATGATCTTTAAAAGATATAAAAATTCTTAATATGAAAAGTTTGGAAAACAAATGCATACTCTATCTGAAAATGATAAAAAACCAATGCAACACATTGACAGCAATCAGCGAATTACCGGAGTTGCCCACAGTCGTTTAGATCCCGTACCTTAAGTATATAAGTAGAAAGTTGTTTCCATCACTTTTCAAAAATATAAATAAATCAAGAATATATATCCAAAATGATTGTGTAACTAAATGTAGCAGATATTGTGAATTTTTCGAACTATTTACATACGATGCAAATAATTTTTACAAATGAGTTTAATGTATAGATGCAAAAAGGGGCAATTTCAAGGTCAGGACGTTTGTTCTAGCCAAAAATCGTAAAAGCTGATATTTCGACAAATTGTTCTCATAGTCCTAACAAATTATTATATTTGTACATTAAATAACATTATTTTACTTTTGCATTTAGAAAACATTGCATTCAGATCAAATATTTACCGTTCGTTTTTTACGACTTCATGAAAGTGGAACGATGCGCAAGGATTGCGCAGAACGCGCAAACTCGAATTGTACTCGGCCTCGTAAATAAAGACTAAGAAAACACTATTGCGACATTTTAACTTCAACATGAAGTTAGACGTTTACATCATGACGTACTATTTCATTTTGACGTCAGATGCTCTGGCGAGCACTGGGGTACATTTAGTATAAAGCTACGATTTTTTTTCTGGGAAATATTAACTAGTTACAGATTTTTTATTACTGTTCTGTATTATCGTTTTAAACACGTATATGTGTGTTACCTATAATGGGCATTATTCTAAGATTTATCTTGCGTGGAATGACTTTAACTGTCCTTGTCATAAATTTAGATGGACAGCAAGTTATATTAGTGCTTCGGTATATATTTTTGTTTAGTTTCGGTAAGTTTCATTTCGTTTCGGTATAGGTTTCGTTTCGGTGGGTTTCGTTTAGTTTCGGTGGATTTCGTTTCGTTTCGTTAGGTTTCGTTTCGTTTCGGTGGATTTCGTTTGTTTTGGTAGATTTCGTTTCGTTTCGGTGGACTTCGTTTCGTTTCGGTAGATTTCCGTTTCGTTTCTATTTCGTTTCGCACTTTACAGGTACCGCAGAGATTACGACCCACGAAAAGTTTCATACAGAAAAAAAAATTGCATTCAGTCAACTCATTGTCCAAATATCGTCGTGGTGCACGTTCTTGCTCATAGTGAAATATTCAAGACTAATGCGTGAAAATTGACAAATTCACAATATTTCCCAATGCTAAAGTTGGAGCCTAATATCTTGCTAAAATGGACACCTCAGCGGAAAAAAATATTCTGGTAACAGTAAGTTAGGATAAAAATGAAAAGATTTGATACATAAACTGTAATTTTACACAAGGGTAATTTTCCATAAAAATTGGGGGCCAGTTTCTTTAGTTTGTCCTATCTTGTTCTTTCAAACGAACAACCATATACCTCGCTAATCATATATATCTTGTGTCAGGATATTTACGATATGTAAAAATTGTGTCAGGTGACAGTCACGATTATGCGACAATAAAAACTGGGGTCGTTGCTGGTATCTCAAATAGTCCTTGTTTTGTTCTACTATGAAACATATAGTACATAGCGTTATGTGTTTTTGCGACATAACAATTTCATAAAGTGTGACTTTAATATAATTCTAGAAAGTTTAACTTTGCTGCTTTTTTAGCAATTTATAATATCAGGTTTATTTGGATTTTTCTTGTTTATAAATCTCTTATACACCATAATACAGTTCTGGAATAACGTGGAACAACGACAGCAAATTGCCAATTAGAACAAGTAAGCAATATTCTTAAGCAAATAAACCCGTCAAATAGTGTATGAATGCAATGTCTATTTGTGTCGTGCTAATTTTTCACGGTTATATAAGACTTTAGAACCATAATACTACGAAAAGGTATGTAAGATAAAAGGGTTGCATGCACAAAACGGTGAATTGCTTTGCTCTCTCAAGGTCGTTTGGAAGTGTTATCTCGTTAAATATGTCTTAGAAAACGGAGCCAGTTTCTTATGAACTTACAAGTCTTGTTTTTGCTCATTCAATGTATATAGACTCTTTCTTATATTCCAAGATATGTTTGTCATAGATAATCAATTGGAAATAGTAACCTTGGTCATCTAATGGTCTTACTCGCATTACCCTTTTGTATAGACTGTCATAATTTTCGGTGAGCCAGATTTGCGACGGGGCACCTAGTTTGACTTTGTTTCGACGACGGGCTATAAGGGCGGGTATGTGACGTCAACAAAGGATGTCTTACTTCTCATGGGCACCTTATTCTTGTCTTCGATTTGTCGGAAGGATCCGTTTGCCCGCACTCAAATTTTTATGTTTTTATTGTTAACTATGATTACGGTTCTGACATATTGTGTTACTATGCCAATACTTTATTGAAGAGTTTATTTCAGTTATTTTAGGAATAATGCCTTCCTTGACCAAGCGATGTTTTTATCTGAAGGGACAATTTTTATAATTTAATGTCCATTTTAACATATTAGCATTTGTGTGTTTGCCTATTTATATCCATGTTTAATACGTTTGATGATCGGGTGAACAAGGTGATGTGTTGTGCATCATGTAAATGTTGTATATGCATGCTATTAGGGCAATTCTTACTTGTTCTTCGTTTACAGAATTAGAATTCTTGACATGTTAAGGGAGTCTAGCTACTTATCTATATACAGGTTTCTTGTTTTCTGTTTCCCTTTTGTAACAACCTGTACCAGATGAATTAAATGGGGGTTGGTGGTTGGTTTTGAAAATTATGGATGAGCCACAACTGGTTCCTTGCCTTAAAAAGCTTAGTTCCATTTGTCTCAAAAGCGATAAACATATTTTGTCCTATAAGGGATTAGGTTCGCGGTTATTAATAGACAACGTAAAAATAATCTATCGATTTAATTTTTTCTCATTTTCTCTTTCATGATATCGATATTCACCAGTGTCCGTTTACAAGATAGTGAATGTTCGTTCCATGGAAGCATAGTGAACAATAGTAAGGGGAGATTAATCAGGTTCTGAATTACCGCCCTTATTTAAAAATGTTTTATTTCTATTATAGAGATATTATAAAAGGGCCTGCTTGGAAAAGAATATGGTTGAATAATTTTATTGATTTTTTTTAAAACTAAGAAATGTTTCAAAATTTATCCTAGTATTTAAATATTTTTGAAGTAGTTTTATGTTGACATTTCCAAATTTTGATAAATATTAGGAAAAACCCTTCCAAAATGAACAAAAAAATGGCTCTTTGCCAAAAATCATTTTTCCTCAGTACATAATTCATATTTTCATAAAAACCCGTCATGATTTTTTAAATCTGTGTGTAGTACCAAAGATGCCGAATTCCACTCACCTTTTTCAGAAAATATGGAAACTTATTTGAAGCTAGATTATTATTGAATTAAAATAGTGTTGTTTCAGTGATACAAGAATACAATTTGTATAACATCTAACCACCCAGTCTTTTATAATTCAGGAATTTCAGAATAACAATTAAAAATCATTCACTTGGCTAGAGAATGTTTCAATCATATTCATTTATTTATTCTTAATTGGAGTGAAAAACCTTCTCCAAAATATATTACAAGTGCAAAAATTGTAGGGGGGTTAGGAGTGGAAAGAAATGCAACATGCAGTTTCTGAATTCGATTGATCCAATACCAGTATTAAAATACTCACATTTCTATTCAGGGAGTTATAGAATACAGTTAATGTATTTGAATCTTAAAAAGATATATTAAGAGAAAATGTTCATTACTATAATATCCTAAATTGGAATAGTTCAACAGGAATGCAGACCAACAGTTACATTATTCCAGCAGGGTGTGGATTATAACAAAGCCCGCGACACAGTTTTTTAAGCTATTAAATAATGCTCCTTTAATCTAGAAAGAATCTTTAGTTCTTTTAATATAGCAAGAATTTGATAAGCAGATCAATGCTTGTAAAATATGATTTACATTGGAATAGCTGCCTGGAGGTGGCATTGACGTCACAATCAAATATACGTCACAGTGTTTATTCACGTGAGTCGTAGTATTATATCGCCGCTAACAAGGATGTCTATGGTATCACACATTGTGTTAATAATCATGGCCAATCTTCTCGAATAATGCTCTCTTAATTTGCCGAGTATCGAATCAAGTGACCATGTTCGGTGGACTGTTATGTGATGTATAGCGATTCCGACCATAGTGCTTGCACTAAATAAACTAAATCATGTACCTACCAATAATTTCAATCTGATTCTTTTTATCCTCTATCCAAAAATACATGATACATTTGTCCCATATTTGAATACATCGATCACTAATGAATTCATGTTAGATTGTACTTCTGAAATATGATGTTACTTCTTCGGTGATCTTTTAGATAGAGGCATAGCTCTGTCCTTCGACAGATTTGATCAGTCTTGGCACTACCATTTGTGTCACTTTTATTATAAGTTAAATTCATGTTCGGACTTTCCAACATTTTCGGTTTTGAGGCTTGAGCATCACTGAAGAGAACATAATTTGCCTTGCGGAATTGCAGCATCTGGTTAGCATCAAATTTGTTACCGTAGATGAGATTTATATTTGACCCCTGGGGTCGAGGACGTCTGTAGTGGTACTGTTAGACCCCGAGGTCTTACAGTCAGGTTGCTAGTACTATGGTACTGCTAAAATACGGTATTATGTATGGAATTGCAGTGGTAAAATTTTGAAAATTTATGATCAAAATAGGATTATCTCCCTAAGGCATTAGTTTCTGATCCTTTCGATAGTATTTGGCCTCCATTCTTTGGCACTACGATTGTTTCACTTTTCTTATGAAGTTTTAAATTTCATGTTTCGGATTTCCATCATTGTGCTTTGAGCACCACCGAAGACATAATTTGTTGAAATGCGCATCTGGTGCATCAGAATTGGTACCATATATGATTTATACAGATGTTGACAAAGGTTAACGCATTCATACAGAAGGAATTTGTAATTAAAGTATAACATTTTCTTTTAACAATGTTCTGTTTTTATATTTTACTTTTATTCTTCGTTATGACACAAACTAGAAACTTAACTCAGTTACAAACATGCCATTTCCAGCTTCTCCATCGCTAACTTTCCATATCTATGTGGCAATATTCCATCGCCATTTACATATGTGTACGTTTCTGAACTCATTCGAGACACCCGGGATTGTTGTGCGTGTGTTCAGTTCTTGAGTCGAGACAGACTACTTACAAAGAAGTTGTTGTTGCCGGGGTTTAAACAGTCACGTTTAAAGACAGAATGTCAGCAAATTCTATGATGGTTATAACGTGTTAGTTTGCCAATATCGCATTTAATTTTAACACGTGTATCCTAATGTGTTTCATATCAAGTTTAGGTCCTTTTTGATACACATACTTGGTTATATAGTAATATGTTTACCAAATCAAGTCAATGGACTCAAGTGTATATGACCTGTTGACAGGGGATGCTTGCTCCCAATAAGCACCTGATCCGAATTCACGGTTGCACAGGGGTCCATGGTTGTCAAGCACTTGTTTTGTATTTAATTTGGAACTTGCAAGATTGATCACTATTTATTCTATTTGCCCTTCATACCATGTTACGACCATTTTGATCGATTTAAAAGTGTTTCAATTAATGATTATTAATCTCATTTTTATGATTTGCCGTTTTATGAACTTTTTTTCCCCAGTGGATATTCTCCTTTCCAACATTATGCTTCATGAGTTATTTAAGAACATTTTTTACGAAAAAAAATAAAGTTCTTAAAAATGCAGTGTAAATCATCGGTAACTTCATATATAATGTAGAATAGCTTATTATATCTAATCACCATACCATTTCCAGTATTTCTTTATTCATATTGTAACACTTGTAATTGCAAAAAACATTGTGATAGTCAACAACCACTACACTACACGTACATATGATTGAAATTGGCGCAAAACACCATAGTAGAAATGCTGCAATCAAAGTGACCTTGATAGTTTGTGAAAAATGTAATACATGTATTTGTATACGAAATTCTAATTCAATTGCCTAGAACTACTTGGTACTTGGGAATTTTATTAAACATTGACAAACTAACAACTCAACATCATTACAAACTGGACGATTTCAGCTCTTCCATCGTCAACTTTCCATATTTATGTAGCTATTCCAGCACAAACCTGCATATGGTGTATTGTTTCTCAACTTATTCAGATACAGGGGTTTCAACAGGCACGTTTAAAGCCCAGAGTTCGAAATAAATTCTATGATCAATTATATTATTTAGTGCCAGTATGACATACAATTGAGTCAAATGATGTCTGATATGTTTCATAGCGATTGATAAGCCGTTTTCATACACTGATTTGTTTACGGATTGCTCCGTTTACCAGATCAAGAATATGGGCTCACGACGGTTATGACCGGTTAACAGGGGATGCTTACTCCTCAAAGGCACTTGATTCGACCTCTGGTGTATCGAGGGATCTGTGTTTGCCTAACTCTTGTTTTTTGTATTGTGTTTGGTACTTAGGAGATTGACCACCTTTTGTTATGTTTGCCTCTACACACTTTATCAAACTATACATCCAATTTTCGTTGTATTCTAAACAGAAAAGAAAATCCATTAAATGAAGGTACACTTTCCATGAAATAATCTCGATATCGAATAAAAGCGGATGAATTTGTGTTTGTATGGCTTTTTGTATTTTAAAATAGACAGGAGGATGTCTCTGGGAGAGCTGAAAAGAAATCTCAGGAATACGACTACGGTATTTATGAAGGATATGAGAACATTATTGGGGCAATACACTGATAAAGATTGGAAAGAAAATGAGTGTTGGAATAACGACAAGTAAGTAAACGTATACCGTATACAAAATGTACATTAATTAACAATCAAAACCAAGAGAAATACATCGAGGACATTTGTGAGCATTTTATATTTGTATCCATCAATGAGTTACTAGCTTGGCTCAGTAAAAAAAACACCAAAAAATGTCGTTTAGAAGCAAGAATCCAGTCTCTCCATACTAGTTCCATATAATAGTGCATGTACCTTTAGAACTTGAATCGACTATCATTTTTTTCCTGTCAGGACTGGATTTTCGCTATGGCTGTATGAAAAATCCATGGATGGANAATTTTTTTTCCTGTCAGGACTGGGTTTTTGCTATGGCTGTATGAAAAATCCATGGATGGATATTTCAATATTGCATTACTCTGGTTGATTGGATATATGGGATTTGTGGTTTCCGTGTACATTTACTGAAATTATCGTATATACTCGCCTATAAGTCGGTTGGTTTTTTTATATCATTATGACGGGTTTTACCATTGCCCCGCTTATAAGTCCGTACAACTTTTTGCCACAATCGGTTGACAATTCTAAATGAAAGTTACACTGATTTCCCCCCTGTTTCAAAAAATAATTTGAGAAATATTATTCTTTCTCCAAAAATCAATATCGTGTCAATTTTCTTATTATTTACATGCGTTTAATATTATTATTTTTATATATCTATGTCAAGACTAATTTTTCTGGATAATGATCATGTTGATCGTGTTCGTCGTAGTTGTTTTCAAAATTGGTACCATTGATGATTTCGCCGTCTACAAAAATACTGATCTACCCAGGACTCGCATATAAGTCGGACATAGACTTTTGGATCAAAAGTTCATTCCCAAACATCCGACTTATATAGCGAGTATATACGGTAGACATTCCATTTAATTGTGTAGCATTGAAAATTAATCTTCATTGGTGTTTTCCCTTATATGGAGTCTAATATAACTTTAAAAAAGAAAATGTGTGTTCATGTTTTACAGTCCCTGAAACGTTCCACTTCACCATTTTCCGTGCGGTCAGCGTGCGTTCACCGTGTGTTTACCGTGCGTTCTGCGTGCGGTCACCGTGCGGTCACCGTGCGTTTAGTAATTTTTCGTTCAGTGTGCGGTCACCGTACGTTCAGCGTGCGGTCATCGTTCACTTTCCGTTTTGTCACCGTTAGTGAGGTAAAGTAGAACGTGCCAGGAATTTTATTTTCTCTCATTATTTTCATTTTACGCCACTACAATAAATTAATTCTATAATTTTGAAGTTAGATCGCTAGATAACAGTTAAGGGAAAAGAGTACCAATTCATTTCCCATATACCTCAATGTTAACCTTTGGCCCTCTCACTAATTAACTAGATCGATTGTAGACAAATGACCACCAACATTTAAAAGTTTATTCTACGTGCTAATAAAAAGCGTAAAAAAATGTGTAGGGTCCTGTTGCTTTTATAGTTCATATTTGTACAGTTTTAAAACTCAGAGATCTGCAGTAAATTACACCCTTCATTTCAAACACATCCCCACCATGGCCATTTCCTCATTCCTTTTCTCGATTTGTGCAATCAATTTTTAACCCCATAATTACTTTAAGAAAAGGTAACAATTCTTTCAATTCCAGATATTTTCAGTCTTGATATTAACCAATCACGCAACACCTAGAAATTTACATATCCGCTCAATATTGGGTAAACCCCATCCAGGTCATAGGTCAGGGGTTTGGTACTCTATTTCTTATATGCTTTCAGGGGTTTGGTACTCTATTTCCTATATGCTTTCAGGGGATTGGTACTCTATTTCCTATATGCTTTCATCGGCCATTATACCACCTGATCTGTTTGCGAAGTACAAAATTGAAAAGAAATAACTATTGATGTTAGACGGTAAGAGCAACAAAGCCCACTGTGTTTGGATCAAACATGTAGCATTTGTGATTTAAATATTATCATCTAATTCACAGGTATACGAGAATATTGCTCGATAGGAAAGAAGGCATCTACGATCTGGTGCTTTTCTGCTGGAAGCCGAAGCAGGAAAGTCCTATACACAACCATCCCGGGACACAATGTTTGATGAAAATTTTAGAAGGATAGTTGTACGAGCAACGGTACCAAAAGCCTGAAGACGATGTCCGTGAAGCAGAACAATTTGGAAAGTCTGAAATGGTACAATATGGAAAGACCACGCTATATGGAGAAGGGGATATATCATATATCTCTGGTAGGAAGTGGAGTACATATAATGTGATAGAAAATTGCAATTGTAGACGCAAT